>PVKS010002285.1:11403-49688 GCA_004027875.1 Aplodontia rufa
CTCTTTAAAAAAAAAAAAAAGAGAGAGAGACTGACAGAGAAAAGAAGGAATCACCCTTATGAGCTATACAGGAAAGCTCAGGGGCTGTCAGAACTCTGAGGTGTGCTTGTCCAGGTCCTCTCACTATTTTATCTATCTGGACTGGAACACACACACACACAGAGGCTCTCACGGGGAAGTATGTAGGCCTCAAAATGAAGTGCGCTGAATGGTTAGGTAAGCCAGTGACACTGTTATACCTTTTACTTTGTTACTTCCATGCGTACAACTGGGATGTATGATGGTTATCTTTCCAGTGTGTGACAGTCTTTGGCTGTGCTCTTAAAGTTGATCTAACATTTTCACAAAAGGGTTTCGTCCATAGTCTCTGGTCACTTTCAAACTTAGCTTTTAAAGGGTCTTGAAAGAGAAAAAGCAAGCAATTTCAGATCAGACATATATCACAATAAAAAGACCTATTACCCAACAAATGCTGGATTCTCAGCAAAGCATATGAGAAACATATTTTAGCCAAGCGTGAGGAAATAGACTTCCTCGCTGGATGGGAGGAGTTGCCAAGTCACAACAGAAAGGGGCACACTGCTAAGATGGGAGGAGTCCACAGCCAGGAAGCAATTCACCACTGCCTCCACTCCTATACTCTAATTTGATAAGCTCTTATGTTTAGAATACATATTTCATAAGCCCTTATGTTTAGAATAGATTCTGTTTCCTATCTAAAACAAACATATGGTATCAAACAGTCTTTTAATGCTCAGATTTAAATTAGTTTTAAAGAGATAAAAAGACTGAAATAGTTCTGCTATTTGTACATGCTTAACAGCAATATTTATTTCAACATATTGGCAGAGGAAATGTTAAGTTCCCTGTATCTCACTGGTCCCACAGTTTCATTTTAGAAGGAACACAATGACCTAAAATATTTACAATTTACAATTGTATATGGATATGATAAACTGAATGGACCTACCTCCAACAACTTTTTAGCACCCCCTCAAAAAAAAACACCTCAAATCTAAATTACACTGTTGTCCATAGTACAAAACTGAAGTGTGTTTGTCAATGATAGTTTGTTTTATTTGGTTGCCCTGATGTCACTGTTACTTTTGCATAAATATTAAACAAACACCAGTGTGCACCCAGGTCTCCTGTGTTCTACATAAAGTGCATGCTCCTATCTCTAACGTTCACCTGAGGGCAATCTCTCCATCCTCAAAACAGAGTTTTCTCAATCTGTGGGTTGCAACTCATTCATGAGTCTTGAAAATAATCTAAAAGTTAATGATCAATGTTCTAGAGTTCATGAGTAAGCTTGGGAATTCCAATGTGTAACATGGTGACTACAATGAATAAAACTGTATTGTTTACTTGAAATCTAGAAGAGAGGTTTCAATGTCTTTGCCACAAACACACATAAATGTCCAATAAGGATGGTGGTGTTTGAATTAACTAACTTGATTTTGATAATCAGTATACAAGGTATATCAAATCACCACCTCATATACCTAGAACATACACACTTTTATTTGTTAATTAAATAAGTTTTCAGTAAAATTTAAAAAGGCACTCTCTCTGATCTGATCTTGTTTCTCTCACCTGTTCACCTCTTCAACCCCTGAACTCCTGCCACCCTGGCCTCCAGTTTCCCCCAGGATGATCCAGGGCTTTAAGAATAGCGGATCCCTCTCTCTGGGACTTTCTTCCACCATTCCCTCTCCTTTCAGAGTAAGCTCCTCCTAGAAGACCTCTCCCTTTTTCCTACTTCTTTTCTTCACTACACTGTCACCATTGGTGATACTCCTGTACATTTGTTTCAAATACAATGTATCAACCAAAATGGAAGCTTCTTGGGAGCAAAGATCCTGTCTACATTCTCATCTTGTATGCCCACACCCTAGCATGCCATGGTCTGTCTAAATGTTTCCTAAAATAGAGGTAAAATAGAGGAAGTTGGAACCCATGCAGGTGGACAGCCATGCAGATACAGGTGGGTCTGAACCAAGGCACACAGAACTAACGACAAATCAGCAATACAGGTCACTGATTCAACTTACAAGGACAGGTGCAAAATGCAGGTGTGTCAAGAGGTCAGGATACCATGGTCATGGCAGGAACGGAAACGAGGAATAGGAGTCAGACTTAGACCTCAAAACAAGGCTCAGATTAAGCCCAAGAGACTTATGGGTTTTTATATTTCTGCTCAGGGAACCAGACCAGTGATCCAGCTACAAGGATATAGGATACCCAAGAACCAGATATCTCCTTGCTGATTCTCAAGTGTCTGCATAGTTAAACCAAGGTGAGGAATCTGGAAATCAGATAGCTCAAGAGAACAATGTGGCACAAATTCTGACAGTCATAGAGCACTTAAGGAAAAAAAAATAACATTTTTGTTTTAATTTATTCTTCAAAGAAACTCACTGGGAGAGAAGATTCATCCAAGATAATAGAAGCTATATGTGACATCATCAGAAAGCAGTTTAGCACAACCAAAAGGCACTGGGCATGTGTCATGTGGGCAGGTCTATAGGAGGAAGACTGACATGTTTGGCAAGGACAGCAGCCCAGAAAGAAAACAGCCACAGCAGCCCATCTAATGGTGGCTGTGAATCACCCTGATTATGAGCCATAAGCACGCAATCACTGGCACACAGGATCTCCTGACTAATAGCCGTGAGCAGTTTGCCTTTGCTATCTAAGTGTCACAGACTGAACACACTCTTGCCTGACCTCAACTCGGCATTAATACCTGAATCAGAGCCTGGGGAAGCTCAATATTCCACTGCTGGAAAGAAGATAAACAGCGACAATACAAAGATGCAGCCCTTTTTAGTGCCGCTAGTTAAAATGAATGCATTTAATCTTTCTTCCGCATCTAAAATGTCTGTCATCTTCTCTGGGTGGAATGAATGATATTTAAACACTACTGCAGAAAGTCAGTTTCTTGAAGGCTTTTCCACACACTAAATGGCAAACAGAATGAAAAACCTTGGCTGCACTCAGCATTACAGGACACAAATCACTAGGTGGCTGGAGGGCATTCTGTTTATGGTTCCACAACCGAAAAACATAAACCCATGATCAATAGTTATAAGACCTACCTATAGGTCTGAAATATACATCTAATTTCCATTGGGTAAGATATTTATAATCTGCTCTGGAAACAAATGATATGCTTTAATAACTTTTAGGACATAAATATTTATGTATCTGTAGGGAAATTACCCACATCAAATGGTTTCTTCTGACTTTGGTCTAACACAAGGGATTAAATCATAGTGTCCTACCAGGGAGACTTGACCAACATATCTGGACACATTTCTGCTTAACCACTACCTTCATCATTACAGCTAGTAAGTCCTGTCATTTGAGAATAAAATTTAAATGGATATGAAGTGCATATAAACCTTTGCAGGAAGCTACGATGATTCATATGTATGAGCTGGCTAACCAGCATAAGAGCTCACCATACACTAGGCATTATATCAGGTGTCTCATGTTCTTGTAATCTCAGTGACTCTAAGGCTGAGGATGACTATCATTCATTGACTAGCTAAGGAAAAGAAGACCAAAAGAGGGTCAAGTGATTTGCTCCTAAGCTACATACCTACTATGTTATGGAAAGACGATTTAAATCAAGATTCTTTGTTTAAACCTGCACTCTTATACCTACAGAACAGTCTTCCAAAGAGATTCCAAAGACCAAAGTCTTAGAGAGGCTGATGTAAATCCACATCTGTTTGGTTAGGAAAGACTGTGTTCTAAGCATCTGGATGCATGAGTCCATTAATGCATCCTTTAGAGGAGGAAAGCCTAAAACCCATAATTATATCTAATTGAAATTGCAAAAATAATTCTGTATAGAATCCCCTTTACACAGACATTTCTGGGCTGCAGAGTAGAAGATAGTCTAAGTATGTCTGGAGCCTTATCATTGGGGTCTTTGGGAAAAGGGAGCTGGGAGTTATAGATGATTCACACTGATCTTATTGAACAAAAAACTTGAAGTATCATGGTATACTCAGTACAAAGTGAAAATAAGCCATTTCTGCTAAAAAATAAATACATGAAAATAAAAATGAAGTAGCTAATTTGGAAATGGTATGGGCACCAAGATAAAGATGCAAATCCAGAGGCCACGGTTACCTGAGACAACTACTTAGGTTTCCATTTCTTCTATTTCCTTTTCTGGGAGGCCAAAGGTGGGGACCTGTCTAAGCAGCCTTGCTGCCGTGTGCAATTATGATTTTAATCGACATTGTGCTGTGTTAATGAGTGCCAACTATGAGCCAGATGGTGTTGAAAACAAAGCCTTCTCTGCAATCCCGCCCAGTGGGATCGCCACCTCTCCTCTCTGTGAAAGCGATCACAAACGTGGTAATGAGCTAACTCCGATGCAACCGAACTTCTAATCCCCCGACACTTTCTTATTGGGCACTGCACCAAGATTTGGCATAGAAAAGGCACCTGGAGTGCTGTCGGATGATCTCTTCAGGGATAATGGACCAGGGAACTGAGCCTGTAATGATTTCATATCAGTTTGTTCAAGTTCAGTTGCTATTAATTGGGTTCGAGTTCAGCTCCAGTTCACACAATCTAAATAAATAGCTGTTGAAACCAGCTTAGTGCCTGGCACAGTATGTATCTTTGTAGCTAACAAGAAGCAAGCAAAAGAGAAAAGTGTAGAGAAACACCTTGCATAGATGTTGTCTGGTGTGTACAGTCTGCCTGGTGGAGTTTGCGGAATGAGGGAGGAAACTCATGAATAGTGTTCTGTTTGTTGCAATGACGCACACTTGTATTGCTTAACAAATGATTATATTGTGAGGAACGGAGCCGAGAACAGGTTACACGGTAAAACATGCACATGATTCCTGAGGACAGCTGCAGGTGAAATGCTGGTCTTTGGAATCTGGACTGTTGCTATGCTTTCTACTCACATTGGCAATTTTAAGAAATTAATTCTATTGTAACCTAACTAAAATAAGAAAAATGTTTTAAATTCATTGCTAAACAGAAAAAAAGGAGCAATATGAGAGAAAGAAAGCTATTTAAAACTAGGGCTTTGCATATTTTATGAGAAAAGATCAATCCAGAATCTATTTTGCTTTTGCCCATTAAGATTCACTCTAAGTTGATTTAGCTAAAATGAAATTTAAAACACATTTCCAAAGATCATTTTTAGGAAATTTTGAATGAAGGCATTTTCCAATTCAGTGTTGTCTGACAAATTTTAATTTCTGTTAAAATTCAGTCACAGAAAATGTGTTTTAAATTGGATTGGTTTAAGATATGAGCATGGTTATTTTACCATATAAAATCATGTATGGAGGGCAATGTGAACAGGTACTATTAGGACATTTAGAACCTATTTACTCTTTGTGGTAAATTAACATAATGTTTAAAATATAACTAGCTTAACCTAAATGAATATATTCATTACTTATTTTTATCATTTTTGTATTGTTAAACCAAAATAAACACTAAAACAGGTTACTGAAAGGAGCCAATATGGAACTAAGGGTCATATAAAGAAATGAAAAATATAGTTTTTAATATTTTGGAAAGTTTTCTATTTTATTTTCTCTAAATATAAGCTAAGGACATTTGATGAGGTGTGAAAAATTTGGTACCCTTACCATGAATGTCCAAACATGTGCTGTGAAGGGACTCAGGTTCCATTCTTTCTGCCATTTACTTGATGTTTAATTAGTCCATGATTCTTAAATTCTAAGGTCTTTGTTTCCTCATATTTAAAATGGAAATTAAAAAAGGAAAGTGTCACTGAAATTTTGAGCAAGTAATCATACATTAAGTGTCCAGCACAAGGCATAAACATAATAGCTACTCAATAAACAGGATCTCCCCCTGCATGCCAAACAGCAATCCATGTACTCTGTTCTACTTCATAGCCCACCCTTCCAAAGCGACCCCTTCCAGAGGCAGTCGGCATCTGCTGAGAAGTGAAACTTTAAAACCTGAGCCACAGTGATTTGTGGCTCCAACGCTTGTCCAGCTTCAGAAAAAGTATACTAATCTGTTTCCTAATCTTCAAGAGAAATTTACAGTTGAAGGTCAGTTGGTGTGGGTATTTTCTACCAAACTATATGAAATAGTGTTTTTTTCAGGATCCCTATCCACTCACAGACCCTTCTATACAGACTCATGAAAACATTCACATTCGCTCTGTAAGCTGTACTTGACATCTGCAGTGTTTGGGTAACACATAAGCAAATGATTATGCTTTCTCTGCCCTGCCGTCTCCTACCACCTTCCTGTAAACACTGCCACACTTCAGCTGAGGTGCTAGAGGCAAGTAGCTTAGGGAGTCTTCCTGGTCAAATTTCCAGCTCAAGCGGCCTTGGGTCTCTGCTGATGGCACCCACCTGTTCACCATTAGCCTGCCCTTATTAACCTTTGCCTCGCTTGCTTCACTTTGCCCAATTCTGATTTTGGGTTGAGAGTTCCAACACAGAACTGGAGTATAATGTTCCAAAAGCTAACCCTGAGGACAGCTCAACAACAGAGTCCCTAAAGGGAATGCCTCACCTCCCTGATCCTATGGTTTCAAAACTGGAGGGAAATGGACCTTAAGTCAATATTACCCATGTAACTTTGATAACACGGATGTTTCAAAGATAAATTCCTTATCTATAACAAATCCCTGCACATAACACTCACAAAGATTGCAAGAAATATTATAATTTTAATCACATTCTGACCTGGAAATAAATATTTAAATAAAAAATACACAAAATTATAAAATAAGCCTCTTGCTTATATTTGCATTTATAATTCCTCCTTTTTCATTTTAGTGATTTATAAAGAAGGGTAATTTTTTTCCCTAACACCAGTGAGAACTTTCCTGGATTTATGAACTTCAGAGTTTAGTGGGAAACTTTCATTTAATTCAATAAATATGCACTAAATACCTATTATGCTTCTGGTTTTATAGGTAACATTAAGTAGTAAAACTTCTCAAGGAACACACTGGGATACTTGAAGCCACTCATAAAATAATGTGAACAATGTAAGATAAATTTATCACTAAAGTCCAAACCGAGTAACAGAAATCTCCTAAATGCTATGCAAAGACTAAAATGAAACTTGCCAACATTGTCTCTGGTTAAAATAGTTTGTTCCACGCAGATTGGTCTAAGAAGTGGAATTGGATATAAAAAATTAGGGAAGTTATTAGAAACGAAGTGAATTTGCAAAAATCAATGACAGAGCCAGGCATGGTGGTGCATGGCTGTAATCTCAGCAGCTTGGGAAACTGAGGGAGGAGTGTGACTTCAAGTCCAGCCTCAGCAACTTAGTGAGGTCCTCAGCAACTTAGTGAGACCCTGCCTCAAATAAAGTATACTGCACCCCTGGGTTCAATCCCTGTTACCAAAAAAGTAAAAAATAAAATAAAAAATCAATGATATAGTGACAAAGCAAAACAAAACAAAAAACAAAAAAGCCAGGACCCACAGGGTTGGGCAGAGAGCAGACGGAAGCAGTAAGTATACCCCAACCACCTGCTCAGACTGAAGATGCAGCCCTGTCCTTGTGTGTGTAGCAAGAATGAGCTACACACAAACACACCCCACCCTTCCAGCGAGGAGGAAATGTGCTCAACACGATTCAGGCTGTGTCATGGGTATAAACTGGAAAACTGATCCCATGCCCGAGTCTCACCCAGTTCTCTCACCATCACTTCTACATCTCTATCCATTCTATTTTTCCATCTTATGAGACTTTCTCTAAGCTTCTGTCTTGGTAGATTTGACAACTTTCTTTCAATGACCATTCACTCCACTTTCAGGGGAAAAAAAGGTCCACTTCATACTCACTGTGTGAGTCAGCTTTTCGGTGTGACCAAAATACCTGATAAGAACAGCATAAAGGAGAACAAGGTTTATTTTGGCACATAGTATCAAAAGCTTAGTCCATGGTCAGCCGGCTCCACTGCTCTGAGCCCGATGGGAGGTAGAATATCATGATGGAATGGTGTGGCAGAGGAATCTGCTCACCTGATGGTGACCAGGTTGTCAAGAGAGAGTAGGAAGAGCCAGGGACAAAATATATAATCCCCAAGGCTAATCCTCATTGACTAACTTATCCCAACCAGGCCCCAACTGCCTACCGTTACCACCCAGTACTCTATTCAAATCATTATTCCATCAAATGGATTAATCCACTGATTTAGGCTATGGCTCTCATAATCTAATAATTTTATTTCTTACATTAACACAGGAGCTTTCAAGGAAAACCTTATATCCAAACTAAAACACTTAAATGGTTATCATTATTTAAAAAAAAAACAGATAATAACAAGTGTTGGTGAGAACGTGGAAAAGTAGAAACTGATTTATTGCTGGTGGAAAGGTAAGGTGAGTTCATGCTTTGGGTAAACATATAGAAATTCCTCAAATGATTAATGAGGTGTCCATATGACCCAGACATCCCACTTCTAAGTATATATTCAAAATAAATGAAAGCACATGTACATACAAAAATTTGTAAATGAATATTCATAACATCACTATTCATAACCCCAAAGTATTTAGAACACAAATATCTTTCAACTGATTCATGGATAAATAAATATTAAAGAACCATAAAATGGAATAGTATTGGGCGGTAAAATGAAGTGTTGAAATATGCTGCAACATGGATGAATACTGAAAGTATTGTGTTAAGTGAAAGAAGCCAGACACAGAGCACCCATATTATATGATACCATTGACATGAAATGACCAGAACAGGTTAGTATAGAGAGACAGAGAGCAGGTTAGTGCTTGTGTCCTCAGGTTGGGGTGAGGTGTAGGGCAGATAGGGAAGTGTTGTTAAGAGATACGAGATCTGCTTTTTTTTTTTTTTTTGTACGATTAAAATGTTCAAGAATTGATCATACTCATCATTCAAAATTCTGCAAATGCACCAAAAACCACTGAACCACACACTTTAAATGGGTGGATTACATGTTACAAATTACACCTCCCTAAGCTGTTAAAAAAATCCAACTGTCTATTGTGATACAGGGGATTTAAAAAATCACCTTTATTATGTGATTTACAGAAGTCCTAGGTACCAGAGCTGAAGTAGGTGTTGTGGGTGAGGGCTAGGGATGGAAACTTCTTTAACATCAAAATTCATTGGCCAAACAAAATATTGCATGCAACAAGTGAAACAGCAAACAAGCTCAACTTCATGGTACTTTATTAATCACCACATGCATTTTTTTCATTATACAGCCGTTAGTGTACTGCTCTTTGCAGCTGAGAAAACTGAGGTTATGGTTGTCATAATTACATGACTACTAAGTACCAGAATGCTGGTCTCCTACCTTCTAGTAGGCTAGAAGGAATGCCTCTAAGGAGCCAAGACACTCCCACTTGCACTCTCAGAGCACAGTGCCTGGCAACAGCACACACTCACCAAACACGGAATGGACACTGAGGAACAAACTTTATCTTCCATTACTATTCAGAAGTATAGATTTCCAAAGCAGAGTTCCAACCACCTAAATTTCACCTCTGTCCCTGCTGTAAATTTTACTTATCTGCTCCCTCTTGTCAGTTCCCCTTTTGACCCTACTTTTTATGTCAATGGTCCTATCTTTCTGCTAATCCCCCAGTGACCAGTGGCGAGTCCAGGTTTTGGACAGTGATTACAGAGCACAATTCAGTAGAGGCTAGGGCCACCTCATTTAGGCGACAGGGAAAGAAAGCAGAAATCCAGTGGTTAAGCAAGTCATTGACACAGGTGATCATAGGGAAGAGGGACTGGGAAGCTTGAGAACCCTGGTTAGGACCAGTGAGCAAAACCAGGCAAAATGCTGGGATATTATTCAAAAGAGAAGAATCCAGACTGAGAAATGTGTTTATAGAGGCTGCAAACAATGAGTCCATAAGGGACTTCTTCAGTAAAAAAACAAACAAACAATAAAGAAAACCCTCCTCATAATACCTGAGTATAGGAGGTAAGCCATTGATGACAATGTCCCTGGCCAGGAAAGTGATACTGGGTCAAGCAGGGCACAGAAAAACAACCTGGAGGTTCTGGGGGATCTGTATAGGTGAGAACTAGAATTAGGCTGAACTTCAAATAAACAAAGAACACCTGAGTTTACTGAATTATGTACTTTTCCTGGCAGGACATGTATTCATGGCAATGATAACCACTGTTGCCCTGTGTTGCTGAGGTTGTGATGTTCAGTTTGTGCTATGGAAGGGTCTAGCTCTCCTAACATGTGTAAGCTGATCTTCCACATTAGTGGACCAGGTACTCCTTCACTGCTTTCTGGTCTCTATTACCAATCCTCACAGATAGATATGATTGTCCCTGTGTTAGAGGAGAAACTCAAGACACAGAGAAGACATAATTTGGCTAAGATTCCAAAGGCCATGCATGGCACAACTAGAGTAGGAACCCAGGTCTGTTCAACAACAAAGCCTGTGCTCCTTCCTCCGTAGCAGGAGGGTCTCAATATACAGCTTCCCTCTAAACAGGAAGATGGGCAGTGGGAGGTGGTGGGAGTTAAAAGAGGAAGAACTCACAGGATATTCAGGTCTGTGAAGAACAGGAGAATGTCTAAGTTTGGATATTTAGACAAAAAAAAAAAAAAAAAAACCGTTCAGTGGAGGGATTCTTCATCAGGATGCCCAAGCTTAGCGGAACTACCAACACCCACTATGGCATCCTCCAACTCATTCATCCATTGATTCATTCGTGTCACTCACTCACTTCTTCAATTATTATTGAACACCTACTAGTGAAACATTCAATACTGGGTAACACCAAGATGGGCAAGATACCACTCATATCTTCTCAGAACTCAGTATGTGTCTTGCCAAAGAGGACACATGGAAACATGATAGCATGTGAGGTGCTCAAAATATATGCCATGAGTTATTGCTCACCAGACTCAGAGAAGGTGATCTCTGTAGACTACAGGGATAGGGACATTCCTTTGGCTTAAATGGTAATCAATTTAGATTTTACTCTGAACAGAGGGCTTCTCTTGACTCAGTTAAACTGAGCTCCCTCTGTGGTTGTGCCTCTACAGCACTCCCCAGTTTTTGCAGATGTGCTTGTTCAATTCTGCTGCTCTCTTTAGACTATGAGTCACATGTCAGTAGTCATGGGCTCTCCTTGTTCTCTGCCATATTCTCCTTGCCCAACACAGTGGCTGGTGCAGAAATGAGGCTCAAGAAATATCTGTTGAAGACTGTATAAGATAATTTGAATTGTGGGCACATTTGGTTAGTTCATGCTAAATATATTTCTAGAAAATAATATTTGCTAAAATCTAGAAGTAAATATTACTGAATACCATTACTCGGGTGCCATCTACTCGGCCCACAAATTGGAACATCTCAGTTGTGAATTAGACATCACCATTGTTGCAGCTATCGGTTCATCCTCTGTACCTGAGAACTCTAGATAAGAAGGAAGTTCTACCCCGTGGACTTCAATAACCATACATGTGACAGTCAGATATCAGAATCACAAATGCAGAATGACAGAAATCTACTTGCACCTGCAGAGAGGTTAAAGCAGCTGTGGTTGAAGTCCAGCTGTTAGGAAATTTCTGATCTTCACAGACTAATTTGAAAAGGACATAGGGAATTGGGTTGATATTAGTGACAGCATGCAAATGAAGTTATTTTTATTTTTGTTTGGTTTGTGGTTTGACTCTATTTTCATTTAAAGTAACAGCAGGCTCATATAACTACGTGAAGGCTTTCCTGAGCCTTCCCCAATTCTAGGAGTGAAGCTGGTTAGCAGGACCATTTAGAGCTAAGTTTGCAGTGGGGCTGTTGGCAAAGGGAATTTAGAGACAGACACGGTCTGAAAGATGAAAAGATAGATGGAATATTCCTAAGCCTGCAGATTTCACAGTAGGGTGACACCTTGGTTCTCAAACTGTCTAAACTGTTCCACTGCTTACTTCCCTCGACTGTAGAGCCACAGCTGTGATAGTACAGGTCACATCTTTTCCCACATCCCTACAGGAACTCTGCCCCTTGGCCCTGGGATACCTTGGCACTTGCTCATTTAAAATGGTTTTCAACCTTTGATGTTGGCTACAGACCTGCAGATGCTGGCTCACAGAGCTGCCAATCAGCTCTCAAGAAGTAGCTGGAACCTTTTGCTTTTTCTTTCTATTCATATGCATTTCAGAGTCTTTCATCAAATTAGATATCTGATTCTTCTCACCCTACTCTTCCTCAACCTCCTGGGACAGGCCACTTACCTCGATTCTTCTTCTAAAGCAAGTCTACTACACCTGGGGGATCGCCCACCTGCTCCCTCTCAATTCCAAGGTATGTGACAATCACTGCAGGCATTTTGATTGCTGAGGATGTGGGGACCGGGTGGGCGTCTTAGCAGAATCCAGTGGATAGCGACCAAGGCTACTGCTGAACACCCCACAATGCCAAATGTGCAGCACAGCCTCTCCTCAACAAAGAGTTCCCCAGCTCAAAGTGTCAACAGTGCTGAGCTACAGACAGGATTCACAAGGAGGGAGAGATATATTATCTCCTTCTGAAAATTCTACAACCTCACTGAGATGACGACATTTATACACAAGACAGTCTGAAGGAGAAAATAATCTTCAACATCTAAAGATAACTATTGTGAATAATTAAACTACAGTTATCAATTATGAATTCTAGAAAAAACAGAGATGAACAAAAGAGGCTCAGAGAAAGCAAACAGGCATTGACATTTGAGTTATAAGGAATACACACACAGGGTGATGGCTTTGTGCCTACCTGGGGAAGTCTCAGGTAGCAAGCTGTCATCTCCAAAATGGAGGTACATTTGGTTCTAGATTCATGTTGAAATGAGGATGGAAAAGGCAGGGTAATAGCCAGCCTTGGTAGAGATGGTGTGTGAGCAATATATTTTAAGTTAGATTGTATATAGAAAAAAATAAACAAAAACTAGATTTTAGGTTCATCTGCAAAGTGATTAAAACTAAATATATCTCATTCTTCTGTTTATGCTAGACAAGTGAAAGGATACTAACTTTAGACTTGCTATACTGGGGAAGCACTTTTCATTTGGGAGTTCAGGATGACATCTCGTGTGTCTGAGATCTAGCTATGTAATAAATTACTCATGGAAGGACTTTAGTGGTTTCACCTTGAGGTACTGTAATAAATATTTCCAACTTGCTCATAGCTTTCTTTCCATGATCCCAACATAGTATGAACAGGCAGATTTAAACACAGAAAACTGAAGATAAATACAGGCATATTTAAGTTATAAGTGCAGTTAGAACATTATTGTTAATGCAGCTGTAAATGCTAAGTTAGCATGTATTTTTCTGTGATCGGTGCTTTAAAAAACAGTCAAAGATAAATCCCAAATCCTCAAAACCCTAAACTGATTCTCAACACATTATGCCACTGACCATTTCCATCTTCTTTTCTTATAAATCTACATTTTAAAGCAGTCAAAAAATCAAAGAAGTCATGGAGAGCAAAACCCATTTTATTCTCATCTGAAAAGCTTTGGGCAGGATAAGCTGATTAGTCTGTTCACATTTGGAATTCTTTCTCTAAAAGTAAATTTTGGAGGGAGAAAACACTATCTATCAAGGAATATACCGAGATTACACAAGCAGAAAAATGGAAATGCATACGAAGTGGTAGGCTAAATGCAGAAACCCAACCATCCTAAAACCCTGCCACAAAGGCAGTGAAAAGTTAAAACAGATAAAATTCAAAAACAGGTAAAGAAAACTGGAGAGAAAATGAAAGCAGATGGAAGACTGTGAACAAAGTGTTGGAGAGGGGATGTGGAGGTATCGGTGGTAATTATCCCACCAGATGGGAGAAAGCTGAGGGCTAATGCCCTCCAAGGGAATGGAGGCCAACCCAGGCTGTAGAGGCCCTGCTAAACCCAAGCACTGGGCTGATGGCAGGAGGATTGATAAACACCTGGGAACTGCCAAGATGAACCTGGCCCCAGCTCCTTCATTGGCCTGGATCCTCCAGAGACCACTTCTCTTCTGTAACCCTAGGATGAATCAGAGTTGCATTCAGTGAGCACATCTCTAAATGATGAGATGAAATCCCATGAATGAATGCAGAAGGCATGTGGAGCACTATTCTAAAAAAAAAACAAAAACAAAAAACAAAAACAAAAACAAACAAACAAAAACAATAATGTGTATGTCTGAATACTAAAACATGAGTCCCCTTTCTTTCTTCCCAAGCCAGGTCCCCAAACACAAATATTAAGGCTGAATCCTCCAGGTAGTGAGCCTGGAGGAATCTTTCTCTGGGGAAAGTAATTAAGGAAAAAGACCCGTATCAGACTGTTTCCAAGAAGCTCTGCTTATTTCTCACTATGCAGTTCCAGTGCTGGATCAGGGTTGGTCTGTGTGATGAATAAAATATGGCAGAGATGAGACTTGCTATGTCACTTCTGAGATGAGGTTAGCAAATGGCACTTCTCTCTTTAGAGCACACTCACTGAATTGCTTTCTTGTTCAGCCACTTGTTTTGAGGAAGTCATCTACCAAGGACCAAGCAGACCTGTGGGCTCATCCTGGGGGCAGGAACTAAAGAATTCCAACACTTATGGAAGAGGATAAGGGTGTGAATCCACTGACCCACCCGGGAGATGACTACAGCTCATGACTTGGCTACAAAGTTTTGGGAAACCACGAGCCAGAATCACCAAGCTAGTCCACGCCTACATTTCTGACACTGGGAAACTGTGAGATGATGAAGTATGTCACTTGGAGCTCTGAGTAAACTGCAGGTGACTATACAAGGTAGGTAACATATAACAACATATAGGAGCCCCCACTGAAAAGACAGGCTCTCTGTCCAACTTAAGGGGTGCCCCTCCACCACTGCCACCAAACCCCATACTCCATGAGTTGCAATCAAATATTTTTAGGGATCATTCTTTTTTTATTTTAATAATCCCTTTTAGTTATACATAATGTTAGAAATCATTTTGACATGATTATAAAAGCACAGAATAGGGCTAGAGCAGTGGCTCAGCAGTTACGGCGCTTGCCTGGCATGTGCAAGGATGCAAGTTCAAATCGTAGCACCATGTACACAACGAAGTGTTGGAGCAACGAAGGTCACATGAGAAACTAAATAAAACTGATTCTTTCTCTCTCACTGTCCCTCTTTCTTTAAAAAATAAAAAATAAAAGCACAAATATAATATATCCTAATTTAGTCCCTAGTACTTCCCCCTTCCCTCATTTCCTCCCTCCTCCTGTTCTCTTTCCTTTGCTCTACAGAGGGATCATTCTTAAATGTCAACAAACCATTGAGAGCAACTGATAATTAAGGAAAAGTTCTAAAATAAAAGGCCAAAGTAATGAGTAGAAGGAACACAGAATTAATACAGGTAATATGAAGAGAACGGAAGACTTGATACTGAATACTGAAAATTAAAGTAAGATAGCATACACAGCCACAATGACAATACATGGACTTGATCATGCATACCACAGTGACTTTTCAGAGAACTAAAGATAGAGAATCCTGTTTCCAAAGACAGAAACAACAACAACAACAACAAAAAAAAAACACTAGAAATGAATGCACAATATGTAGAATGAACAGTATTGAACTTCTTAAAAGCAACATGAAAGGCTGGAAGATAAAAGAGTAGCTTCCAAATTCAGGAACAAGGAACTCTAGCCTAGAATTATGTATGCAGCCAAACTACAAGTTGAGTGAGATGGTAGAATGAAGGCATCTTTTAGAAATATGAGATCTCAAAAAAATCTTTGCTCTTGTAATGTTTCTTAGAAAACTACTGAAATGTCTGATTTACAAAAATGAGGGAATAAATGAGGAATTCTGAATCCCAGTAGGGGAGATACAGTCAGAAGAAAGGGAAAAGAAATTTTCAGTGTCACCACTGTGCACAGATGTTGACAGAAAAGTACAGACTAAAAGGGGAGGAAACAAGAAGATATGACTAGTAAGGACTTCAAGAAAAACCCAAAATTGGTCATTGACATGCTTGACCATATTGTGGGCATTTTTATATTTCTGTTGGAAATTAATTGAAGTTTTTTTATTGATATGTGTTAATTACACAAACACATGGAGAAAATAATGTAAGCACAAAGTATGATTGAATCCAAACTTTATAATACTACGTTAGGAAGATGGGGAATAAGAAACCTGAAGGTGGTGGCTGTGACAAGAGTTTAAATAATGATTTCAATTATGAGGAGAGAGAGAGAGAGATAGATAATGTTCCAAGTTGAAAAATAAATATCAAAAAGGAACAAGACTTTCATGAACATTGGACACAAAAATCATTAATAAAATTCTCTCAAACTGCCAAAAACACATCAAGAAGGTAATTCATCACAATCAAGTGGGCTTCATTCCATGTACACAAGTCTGGTTCAACACATGCAAATCAATAAATGTGATTCATCACTTAAACAGAATTAAAGACAAAAACCATATGATCATCTCAATAGAAGCAGACAAGGCCTTCAATAAAATACAGCACCCATTTATGCTCAAAACTCTAGAGAAAATAAGGCTCAAAGGTACTTACCTGAACTTTGTGAAGGCCATGTATGCTAAACCCTCAGCTAGTATAATACTAAATGGATAAAAGTTGAAAGCACTTAAACTAAACTCAGGAAAAAGACAAGGCTGTCCACTCTCACCACTTTTATTCACTATAGTTCTCAAGACCCTGGCTGGAGCAATAAGACAAGAGAAGGAAATCAAAGGGATAAGAATAGGAAGGGAGGAGGTCAAACTATCCCTTTCTGCTGATGACATGATCCTATATCTGGAAGATCAACTCCACTGGGAAACTGCTAGAGCTAATAAACAGATTTGGCGAAGTAGCAGGCTACATTATCAACACCCATGAATTAATAGCTTTCCTTTATGTTATCAATTTTAGGGCAGAAGAAGAAATCAGGAAATTGGTACCATTCATAATATCCTCCAAAAGAATAAAATAATTGGGAATTAATCTAACAAGAGAAGTAAAAGACCTCTACAAGGAAAATTATTGAACACTGAAGACAGAAATTGTAGAAGACCTGAGAAGATGGAAAGATGTTCCATGTTCTTAGTTAGGCAGAATTAATATAATTAAAATGGCCATTCTGCCAAAATCACCATACAGATTCAATGCAACCCCCATCAAGATTCCAATGTCAGTCTTTGCAGATAAAGAAAAAGCAATTCTCCAAATCATTTGGAATGACAAGCAACTCAGAATAGCCAAAGTATCACTAAGCAAGAAAGATGAAACAGGTGGTTTTGCAATACCACATCTAAAATTATACTACAGAGCTGCTATATTAAAAACAGCATGGTATGAAGACCAATGGAATAGAATAGAAGACTCTGAAACAAACCCATGAATCTTTAAACATCTGAACTTTGACAAAGGGGGTCAAAATATAACATGGAGGGATAACAGCCTATTCAACAAATGTTCTTGGACAAACTGGACAGCCACTTGCAGAAAATTGAAATTAGATCTTTATCTCTCACCTTGCACAAAAAGCACTAAATGACTCAAGGAATTAGGAATGAAACCAGCTACCATACAACTGCTAGAAGAAATATTAGGACCAACACTCCAGCATATGGGAGTTGGCAATGATTTCCTCATCAAGACTCCTCTTTTGGGATGCCTTAGTGACACTTAAAGTAGCCATTGCATGAGTATCTGTATCTCTTTGATTGTGGTTTCACCATCATAATAATGCTGATTGCTTGAGAAAGGGAAGACACATGATCATTCATGGACACCTGCGAACTGGCTCTACTTTCTCCTCCGTGAGACTGTGGCTTGACCAATGCTAGCTGGTTCCAAGTCTGAGGAGCCTAAGGAGTCTGGCCATCTTCTTCAAGGAGTTACAGTGAGCATTTGTGTGAGATTTTCTGGACTGTAGCATGAGCCCTGAGAATACACAGGGAGTGTTCCAGATGGATGTGAATTTTTCTTAACATGCAAAACTCTGTCTTATGACAATGAAGTCACCTGCAGCTGTATAACAAGTCAGGACTCTGCTCCTGTTCCAAGACTCCTAAAGTGAAAGAATTACAGTCAAAAATCAATGAGTGGGATGCCATTAAACTAAAAAGTTTCTGTACAGCCAAGGAAATAGTCAAAAGAGCGAAAAGACAACTTACAGAATAGGTGATGATTATGGCCTGTGATCCCTCTGACAAGGGACTAATATCCAAAATTTATAAAGAACACAAAAAACTTAGTAACAAAAACACAAACAATTCAATCAATAAATGGGCCAAAGAGCTAAACGGAAACTTCTCAAAAGAGGAAATTGAGCTAGCCAATGAATACATGAGAAAGTGTTCTAAATTACTAGCAATCAAAGAAATGCAAATCAAAATTATCTAAGATTTCACCTCAGTCCACTCAGACTGACAAAGATGAAGAATATAAATAATAACAAATGCTGGAGGGATTGTGGGGAGATAGGAACACTAGAACACTATTGGTGGAATTGAAGACTGGTACAGCCACTCTGGAAAGCAGAGTGGAGATTCCTCAAAAAATCAGGGTTGGGTCCAGCTATCCCTCTTCTGGATATTTTCCCAGAGGCATTAGAATCAGCACATTACAATGACACAGCAAAATCTATGTTCATAGCAGCTCAATTTACAATAGCTAAATTATGGAACCAACCCAGGTGCCCCTCACTGGATGAATGGTGTGTGTGTGTGTGTGTGTGTATGTATGTATGTATGTATGTATATATGCATATATATATACATACATATATATATATGTATATACATACATACACTCAGCTATTAGAAACAATGATAGTGCATCTATTGAAAATAAATGGATGGCAATGGAAAAAATCATGCCAAGTGAAGTTAGGTAAATGCAGAGTTAAGGGCAAAATGTTTTCCCTCATTTGTGGAGGCTGGAACTAAACCCAGGTTTGGGAGAAAGGTAGATAAAATCATGGATTAGAACTATAGAACATGGCTAGAGCAGTGGCTCCATGGTTTTGTGCTTGCTTTGAATGTGCAGGAACATGGATTTGAACCCCAGCACCACATACACAACAAAGTGCCTGTCTGGGCAACAAAAGCCAAATGAAAAACTATGGAAAATTGATTCTCTCTCTCTCAAAAAAATAAAAGAACTATAGAAAAAAATGCAATATGTTAATATTTATGAGATACAGTTGTAAGATACCGCATAAGATATTTGAACAACCTATACTGCATGCCATTACAAAAACATAAATGTTTAATCCTATTGTGAAATATATTGAAGAATAACAAGGGATGATAAGAAGGGAGGAGAAGGGGAAATGTTGGAACTGAGATAAAGCAAGGTACATTCCAAGCATTTATAAGTATATCACTGTATATACTATAGTCATGTATATAAAAAATGTTCTTCATAGGTATAAGAATTATGTCACTATACTTGGGTATTTTAGGAAAAATATAGGACCCATCCCAGAAGAGAGGCAAGGGATTGGGTGATGGTAGGAGGGAGGCAGAGAGTTGTGTGGGGGCCATACTGACCAAATTGTATTGCTCTATTGTGTGCACCTAGGAATATGTGACAACAAATCCCATCCTTATGTACAATTATAATGCACTAATAAAAATAAATTTAAAAAAGGGAGCAAGATCTCTATAAATAAAAAGATTAGGGGCTGGAGTGATGGCTCAGATGTATCATGCTTGCCTGGTAAGCACAAGGACCCAGGTTCAAACCCCAGCACCACATATACAAGTAAGTTTTAGAGCAATGAAAGTCACATGAAAAACTAAATAACATTAATTCTCTCTCTCTCACTCTCCCTCTCTCTAAAAAAAATAAAATAAAAAGACTAGTACCAGAAGAAATAACCTCAAAATTGGTAATAATTCGACAGACACTAGTACCAGTACTATGCTTTTTCATTCTCCCTTTGAAATAGGACTGGACTTTTTATGCTTTGCACATTTCTATTGATAAAATTTCAAAAATTAAAATAAGAATACAGGTTGACTGATTTGGGTAAACAAAAAGAATGAAAACACGATGATATTCTTAAGAGTGAAAGTGAATTTAAGGTGAAAAGTACTAAGTATGATAAAAGTAGAATATTCAGTAATTATGAAAGGCAAATTTATACCTCCTGCCAAAAAATCCTCAGAGACATAATGACCTTGAATTCATATGTACTACAAACACTGCTTTTTAAAACACATGAGAAGAATCCCAACAACAACAAAGATGAATAAAAAGGAAAGGAGAAGAAAGAGTGGTGGCTCTCCATGCTACTGTAGATCCAAGATTTTCTAAAAGATGATAGTTTGCAATGTTCAAAGCAGGTTAAATATTTATATGATCAAACACTTATCATTTTTCTTTTTTTTTTTTTAATACCAGGGATTGAACCTGGTGGCACTTAATCACTGAGACACATCCCCAGCCCTTTTTTTAATTTGGCTTTTGAGACAAGGTCTAAGTTACTCAGGGTCTTACTAAGTTGCTGAGGTTGGCTTTGAACTTGGAACCCTCCTGCCTCACAAGCCAATAGGTGGCACTATCATTTTTTTTTGATAAAACTTTTAAAATCCTTTCCTCTCATGTTTTGAAAAGCATTACTGTTGTCTATGGTCACCTTTCTGTGAAAGAGTACAACAGGAATTTTGCTCTTATCTGTTACCTTAATACCCACTGATCAAACTGCCCCACACTTTTAGATTCCACATGAGTGAGATCACACAGTACTTGTCTTTTTTGCCTGGTTTATCTCTCTCGACCATGTCCATTTCCATCCATGTTGTTGCAAATGACAAGATTTCATTTTCTCTTCTGGCTAAATAGTATTTTGTTGTGTATTTGTGGCACTTCTTCATCAGTTTATTTTCTTTACAGATTGGTCCACTGACAGGCACTTAGTAGTTTTATTCCATTTCTTGGCTATTATGAATAGTCCTTCAATTAACATGGGAGGGCAGATATCTTTCTAATATACCCATTTTTTTATAAATACCTGGTAGGGGATTGCTGGATCATATGGAAAGCTTTATATTTCAATTTTTAATTTTTTTTTAAAAAGAGAAGGATAGTGAGTGAGAGAGGGAGAGACAGAGAGAATCGATTTTCATTGAGTTTTTCACATGGCTTTCGTTGCTCTGACACTTAGTTGTGTAAGTGGGTGCTGGGGTTTGAACCCGTGTACTTGCATATGTCAAGCAAGCGCTGTAACTGCCGAGCCACAGCTCCAGTCCTGGAAAGTTTTATTTTTGATATTTTTGAGGAACCGCCATTGTATTTTCCATAGCTGCTGTGCTATAATTCACATCTCCAGTAACAGTATCACAAGGGTTCCCTTTTCTCTATATCCTAACTGGTACTTATTATCTTTACACTTTGTGATATAAACCAGATCATTTAATAAGAAATTTTAGAATTCCTTTAATACAATTATGTGACAACTAATAAATCCTCCTTCCATACCTTCAGAAAAAATTTACTTTGTCTTCACCTTTCTCTGCCCTTAACTCCATTGACCTTTGACATCACTATTAACATTTTTGGAAATAAAATTTTGAAAATCTCTTTTCTTCCCTTCTTGCCTTCCACTTGGTCTACTATTACATTCTTACAATGCTGAAAAATAAATTCAAATTATCTTAATATGTCCCTAGATTAAATAAACTGAGAGATAACTGAGTCATAGAAATGCTAGCAATACTTCAAATATAGCACAAAAATGTTTTTACCTAGTAAATCCATTTCAGACTTGATAGAAATGCAAATATCAGAATAACAGATGTATCCAGTGTAGCAGTGATATTATACATGTATTATTTTATGTGACTCATGTAACAATTAGTCCCTGCTTTCAAGATGACAACTGAGTGTGTCAGAGAAGGTAAGTAAGTTTTTCAAGATAACTCAGCTTCAAAGTGGCCCACATAGCTATTGTAACAGACAAGAATCAAGTACAGGAGAGAAGCTGTGAAAGTGGAAATTATCATCCAAGGTATACCATGACTTTCATATTAAAATAATGATGAAGGAGGAAAATAAATTTAAAAATTTTAAGTGATAAAAATATAGTAGAGGGGAAAACTATGTGCTAATTTTTTTTCAATAAAATTAGTTTAAAAGATCTGTACCATACCTTATTTTCTTATGACAAGATTAGTTCTACTTTGAAGTAACTTTTTGTTTTAAGGAAGGAGAGGCACTGGGGATATTAAGAGTGATTAACTTAGCATCGGCACCATCTAAATACCTCAGACTGTGGAATGATTATAGACTGGAATGCTCTGTGAGGACTGTCTCAAAAATTAAAAAAAAAAGGATTCAGAAGAAATAAATTGATATCAAGTCTCAAAATATATTTACTGGGAGGAAACATATAACTGACAAGATACATGCTTTACGATCCCACTTATATTTTTTTAACTGTAATTATTTAATGGCAATTTATAGTTATTTTAAATATCAAAGTTAAATGAATACTCAGTAGGTAAAGTGGTCTTTTGAACTTTTCCTGTGGATTTTGATGTTATTTTACAGTTACTCAATTAG
This sequence comes from Aplodontia rufa, assembly GCA_004027875.1. Taxonomy (NCBI): domain Eukaryota; kingdom Metazoa; phylum Chordata; class Mammalia; order Rodentia; family Aplodontiidae; genus Aplodontia; species Aplodontia rufa. Next base: position 33,964 of record PVKS010002285.1, read on the forward strand.
CTAGCTGGACCTCTTGTTAGAGTTACCAAAAAAAATTTCACTGATTGTTTTGGCCAATGTTACATAGTCTTTTTTTTTTATTAGAAGTATATAGAGATACAATTGAGGGGGAAACATTATCAAATCATCAGTAACCAATGTATATATATATATATACTTTGTATCCAGGGGTAATGCCAAAACATGGATGACCACCTTGGGTTTCACCTTTTGCAGTTTCCCCCAGAAGAACTCATGCGTTAAATGGGTATCTCATGGAGGAATGGCATCAGCTTCTGAGATGGTTCCCCCATATTTCCACTCTCCAGTCTCCTATGAGCTCTTCATACACCCTCCCCCTCCCCATCCCCCTCCCTACGCCTCCAAGTATCCTAGGGAGCCATCCCCCTACTCGGCCATTAGAGAAGACGACATTATGGCTTATCAAACAGATGGAGATGGAAAGAATTATGCTAAGTGAAGTATCCCAACATCAGAGACTCAAGGGCTGAATGGTTTCTTCCACTTCTATTTTTAAAGCTACAGTTTGAAAGCGTAGCTACCAGATAGTAGTATGGTGGGGGGTATGGCTCAGTGGTAGAGCACTTGCCCCATGTTCCAACCCCAGCATCGCAAAACAGATAGCAATGTGTAGTGTGTTTGTACTTTCACTTGTGGGTCATAGATTACAGTAGCATCTATTTTCTTCCTTTGTATTACCAGTATTTAAAAAATTATCCTACCATATATCAAACATAAACATATATCAAATATATATCAAATAATAATCAGCTATTGATTGTTTAAAAAGTGATGGAAAGGCACAGAATTGAACTCCACTCCTTAAGTGCAAGTTAAGTGCTACTCTTCTCCCCTGGTGCCAGACACCATGCTAAGCTCAGCACATGTGGTTCTCACTCACTTTTCACAACCATTTGTGAGATAAATATCATGTGTTCCTGTATTACAGGGAAACTCAAAAAGCTAAGGTGCTCTCTCTCATACTAAAAGCATAATTTTATTAAGCCAATATGATAACCTTTTTCTAAGAAGGTGATTTTAACCAAGAATACACTTAACAACCTGAAAATATCAAAAGAAAAAAAAGAGGAGGAGGGAGAGGGGGAAACAGATCAACCAATCAGCGAATCTGTTCAAAGAACAGAACCTAAAACCAGAGGGCCGGTTGTGTAGTAGGAATGAGAGGCATAATAGGATTAAATGGACTCTCCCACCAAATTCCACAGAAACTGTGCCTCAAGAAATGGTGTGAGAGCAGAAGATGGCAGAGAGACTGCTGGAGGATCCGGAGGAGGAGAAATTGAAAGCCCAAAGCAAACGTGACAAGAATCCTGAGATCCCATCAGGGTGGGTGAGCTGAGGAACAGCACTTCTTTCCAGCAAAGAGACTTTATGTCTAATTTCTGGTTTTAATCCTAATAGTTACCCTCACATATTTGAAGTGATAATAAAGAGAAATGCAATATTTACTTCCTGCTTATATCTTAATTTAATTTATGAAAATATTATTGATATGACATTGGCTTGGCAACTTAACATTTCTCACAATGGACATGCATTACCACCGTTTCATTTCATTTCCTTCTGCCTTCAGAATATTACTTCAGCATTGTCAGAAAGTTCTCAGAATAGCGATGCAAATCAAAGCTTCATTACAAAGCCCAGTGAAATAGCATTATTGCAAGAACATTTCATGAAAGGCAACTGCTGTGCATGCTTAGGACCTGAATTGAAATGATAAAATATAGATTTCATTTATTTTTATAACAAAACCTTATTTTTTTTGAAAAAAATAAATAACACCTGGTTTTCCAAACCCTCACCCTCCAATTCATTTGCTCAGGGACAACTACTGCAGAAGCAGAAGCTTGGGCTGGAATACACAGGGTATTTCTCATCATCCGCACTGACGATGCACTAAATGATTAAATATTCCCTCCACAGCTTTCTCCAAGAGATGAGCAAAAGAGCCCTCAGGGCGGAAGACCTGGAGGGGGTAATTTTAAGAAGCAATATAGTGATACCCCACGTTTTAATGAGAAAATAGCACTTTCCCTCTGCCTTGCAAACCTAGCCCAGACCCCGAGTTACCCTGACGGTGAAACTGCCTGAAATTCTCCTGAACTGTTTCTGAAATCCAGTGAAGACTGATAAAATAACAAGGCCTTCATGCCTCCCCATAGGAATCCACTTTGGGAGTTTCTTCCAGTTTATACTGAGTGTCTACAAGACAGTTTCCAAACTACACATCTTGAAAAGACCCCAAAGCAAGACATTATAATGTCCCCTCGTGGAGGTTATAAGACAGATCTGCTGCACAACAAAAAATTACATTTATTAAGCAACACTTTACAATTCACTCAAGAACTTGTCTACTATGTGCCAGACTTTATTCAAGGTATTGGGGACACCAAAAAGAAAAAAACACTATGCCGAAATCTGAGCTAAGAGCTTCCATTTTAAGACAACAAATTGTTACTATGTTATTTATGGATAAGTGCTACTGAAAAACAGAGCAGTGTGGTTTGTGATATTGAAAATGGTGGCTAGTAGAGAAGTCACTGAGAAGGTGACATCTGAGTTTGAAGCAGATGAGATAAATCAGGTCTGTGATCTCTGGGCAGTGTCCTTAGGTGGGACTCTATGGGGCATTTGTAAGTAACAGCAGGCAGGCCCATGAAACCACCACTGAAGTGCATATGAGCAAGTAGTACGGCTGAGGTCAGAAGAGGGGCAAGATCGAGAAGTCCTGTAACCCACTTCAAGGGGGCAGAATTATGACTCCCCACCACCAAATGTCCATGTGTCATGTTCTAATCTCTAGGATCTGTGAATGTGCTACATTATCTACAAGACAATGCAAGATTAAGTTTGCTGATGGAATTAAGGTTGTTAATCAGCTAACCTAAAAAGAGGAAGGCTGTCTTGGATTGTACGGATTGGGCCAATGTCCCCTGTCACTGGAGTCTCTTAAATAAGGGAGAGGGAGGAAGGGGAGTTAATATCAGAGTGATACAGCATGAGAAAACCTTAATCAGCCACTATTGGCTTTATAATAGCAGGGGTTGAAAAGCCAAGCATACAATCTACAAGCTGAGGAGGCCAGAAAACAGATTCTCCATTCAAGCCTAGGAACAGGAATTCCGCCCTACCTTGATTTCAGCCCAGTGAGACTGTGGAAGTGTAGGACAATAGAATTGCCATGTTTCAGCAGGCAGGAGGGGCCGGAGGGAGAGAAGATGGAGGTTTGGACAAATTACTGAGGTAGATGTGGTGGGAGATAAGAAGTGGTTGAACCAATCAAAATGAGGAAAAGATGGTGATTTGGTGCAATAGAGAAGACTCCAGGGTGACTGCAAAAGGAAGCTCTTGATTGAGACCTGAGGAGGCTGAATGCTTTCTTCAAGGTAAAGCTGTCAGTGGAGGGGGAAGCTGGGTGGGCATGAAGATAGGGAGTTTGTATTAAAGGAGGGATATTGAGAGCACAGAACTAGAAATCTCAGCCTGGGGTCTGAGACATTCAATGATGAGGTCCCTCTGAAATGTCTATTACCTGTCTGGGGTTTTTAGACCTTATACATTAAATCTAGTTTACAGTCCGCAAAGGGTGGGAAGAGGGCTGCTTGAGAGAAGGCCAGTATTTATTTAAGACTTGTTTGGAGGGTGAGCTGAGATTACAAACTTTCACCTTATAAATGTTGTCCACCATGTGACTATTGACAAGCTTTAAGGGGACTGATGGGCAGCTGGGATTGTAAGTTACACAGATAGCTAATGTGAATGCTAATAGTAGCTACTTATATTAGGGAATGGAGTAAATCTGCTTTTGTTTGGGGAAAACTTCTCAAGGTTTCTTAGGAAATTCAGTACATAAAGGAGCCCAATTAAAATTTAATGTATTTCAGCTTCTCACTTTCTTCCTTCAAACTAATGTGAGATTTATTAAGTGAGAGTATCTTCCCCAATTTAGTATTCAACACTTCAAAACATCTCTCTTCTTGGAAGTACTCTAGTTATTTTAATAAGGCTCACATCAGCCTGAGACTATCTCCAACCAAGGGAAATCTTGGGCCCAGCAAGGCCTAGTGTTGTCTCCCACATAATCGGTTCTCTCCTGACCGGCACATGCACAGAGGGCTTTGCTACCTCACCATTCTCACTGAGGAGATGCGATCACTGGTTGAGCTAAATGTAGTATGAACAACTTCTTAGGCAAAGGTTTTAATTGCCTGTGTCACAACCACTGAGAACTGTTTCCCTGATGTTACAGCAATTAAGAAGATCACTTTAATATACAGGTGAAACCAGGGAATGATAGCGAGACAGGGACTTGGAATTAAGTTTAAAATTCACGTGGAAGATGTTCTCATCTATAATGAGCAGCAACAGTCCCGGCTGTCCTTGGTTCAGAGTTACCACCTGGACCTGCAGTGGACTCTGTATGAAAAGGGAATGAATTCTGCTGTATTCAGCCACCAACATATGGGAGCTCAATCCATTCAAATGCAAATGACTATGAATGAATGAAAAAGGAAACACAGAACTATAGAGAAATACAGCACAGAGTTAGCTTTCCTGGGGTTTGCTCTCACAGTTGTCCTTGTAAATGTGCATTTAAAGAGCACTGTAAAGAGGAATACAGTAAAGTAGAAATCACAAAGTTAGTCCTACAAAGACATCCAAACCAAACCAAACCTCTCAATCCTGTGAGTAAGAATGGGATGGCTCAGGATAAAATTTCTAGTGACTGAATCAAATTATACAGATGGAAGGAAGGATGATATGGTCAAGAAGTCAGTATAAGGACTGAAAAAATTGCTCTGTGATAAGAAGATAATAATATTATTGTTAAATGTGATGAATTTGAATATGATGTGTGTAAAAAGGGAGCATGGGAAGATCAACGTTTCTAAAATAAATTTTATACATTTCATTGTACAGAATATTTTTTTATTCATCTACTTTTTTATGGAACCAGGAATTAAACCCAGGAGCACTCAACAACTTAACTACCTCCATACCCCTTCTATTTTTTGTGTGTGCAATTAGGGACTGAACTGAGGGTAGTTAACCATCAATCTACCTCTAGTCCTATTTATTTTTTATTTTGAGACAGGTTCTTGGTAAACTGCCTAGGCTGGCCTCAGATCTATGTTCCTACTGCTTCAGCCTCCTGAATAGCTGGGATTACAGGCATGTGGCCATGGTGCTGGCCAAAAAGTGTATATTTTTAATATGTTAACAAATTAAATTTAAATAGACATTTGGCTATTACGTGTATATTTTGTAAAGTTTTCATATCCCCACTGGGAAAACTGGCAGTCATCTTATATGTGCCTGTGCCATATATTTGAGGCATACACGATATATAATGGAACAAACGTGAAATTTTTAAGAAAACTAATAAAACCAGAACAAAGAAATGTTAATTCTCTAACATGAACTGCTAGCAGAAACCTTATCTAGTCCACAAACCCCATGCACATTCAATGAATATGAGCAACAAGTTTTCTATGTGATACCTGCGCAGACTCACACAGTATAAAATACAAGATTATGGCCACACTGAAAACATAATTTAGCAAGCCTAAAATCACAAATCAAGGTGTGCAGCACTGGTCCCACTAGGGCAAGAAAGGACTTATTGTTAATGTTGTGCTGTCCAGAACTTTTCCAGAATGTAGCATCTACTCTAGCCAGTCAGTGATTTATATGATCATGTTCTATTGAAAGTTTTAGTAATAGAGGACAAAGCTGCCCAATTTATCCCCAAAGATGCATGGGTTTTCCACAAAGCACAAGGAGCAAAGAAAAGTATAATTTTACATGGGCAGTGCTTCTATTTCTCATTGATAAGAATTCTGCAAACCCCAGATTAAAAGAAATCAAAATGAATACTTGTATCCTATAAGCATATAACACATTTTTCTGAACATTATTCTGTTGTGATAAAACTTCAAAGTTTCTCTGGTCCTGAATGCATACCAAACATTTTCCTTATCATTTGGAAAGTTCAGGTAAATGTATCATGTTCTGCTTGCCTCCTAAGAAAGATGGAATTCACTGAAGTAAATTGGGTAGTTCTCAACACCACTTTATCACTTACAATTCTCTCCTTCAGCTGAGAGTGCTCCAATTCCAATGGTCTCCTTGTGAATATTACAGCAATTAAGAAGATCACTTTAATATACAGGTGAAACCAGGGAATGATAGCGAGACAGGGACTTGGAATTAAGTTTAAAATTCACGTGGAAGATGTTCTCATCTATAATGGAAAGAAAAGATTTGGTGTGCACTTGGCATTATTATCGGGTAAGACAGAAAGAGTCAGAAATCAACTTTAAATACTTTGTGTGTTCTGTGGCAGGTTAGTGAGACTAGCAAACAAATGTTTCATGAATTAATTTCAAAAGGTATGGAACTTTGGAAATTCTGACTAAATATTTTGAAAAAATCATCCTTAGGAGAGTGTCTTTTGAAGTACTCTTCCACTCCACAGGGCAACATCAGCCATCACTTCCATCTTCAATCCTTCCTTAGGACCTTGTAGCAATGACCGAAATGATGATGGCAAAGACCACAGATTAGAGAACAATCACACTTTAAGGTTGGAGAGAATTTTGCAATCTGGTAATCAAGAGTTCTCTGTACCACATCCAATTTATAAAGGAAATGTGCATGCACGTAAAACTACCCAAATTCTATGCTGTGTGCTTCCGTGTATGTTCCACACTATGTAGAGCTGAACTTCAATACTGAGCTGATCTCTCCCCTGATCAAACATCTGCAACCAAACTGGTCACAGTTCAACATTGGAAATTATAGAACAATCTTACTCAAAAACACAGTACGAAGTCCTCAGGAAAATATTAGAAAACTGGTTCAGAAACACTTAAAAATATAACACTTTATTACCAATTTGGGAAAACTCTATGAATGCAAGTTTGATTTAAATTCGAAGAATTAATTAATGTAATTCATCATATTAATAGATTAGAGAAGAAAATTCAATCACCATAGTGAATGTAGAAAAAAATGTTTAGCAAAAATTTTCAATCACGCCAAAAACATTTAGCAACAAGGAAATAACAGAATCTTCCTCAGCCTGAAAACATTCTCTTATTTCTTCTCTAATCTTTATGTCTTTCTTGCCTTACTATGTTAAGATGGTTAGTAAATTTGTACTTTGTCAAACAGACTTGGTGCTACCAAGTGATGTTATTCATAATCCTAATAGGAAAATGAGAATTCAGTCAACTTTTCAATCTTGACTGTGAATAATAATATATTCACAATATTTTGTTTTATAATGACATAAATGTCTATATAACAATTTGCAATAAATTGAAAAAGTATACAGACATATAACGAAAATTATATATATTTGCATATAAATATCTAGCAAAATCATAAGGCTGAAAAGTTGAGCAAATTCTTCTTATATATCATGAATAAAATCACCTGTGTCACCACTTCTATTCAACACTGGAGGTCTCAGCATACTAAGGCAAGAAAGACAACTAGAGATAAGCAATCAGGGGACAGGAGGTGGGAGGTAGAGGACTGTGAGAGACAGGATATTGACCAAATTGTATTGCTGTATTGTGTGCATCTACGAATATGTGACAACAAACCCCATTATTATGTGCAACTATAATTCACTAATAAAAAAATTTAAAAACCAACTACAGTATTAGTGAGGAAATAACAGAACTTGAAAGGATTAAAGAAAGCATTCATAGACAGTATGATTATTTATGTAAACTCCCTATTAGAAACTTGATTAAATTACCATTTTAAGGACAGTGAGAGAGAGAGAGAGAGAGAGAGAAGAAAGAGACAGAGACAGAGAGACAGAGAGAATCAAATTTTATTGAGTTTTTCACATGGCTTTCGTTGCTCTGACACTTAGTTTTGTACGTGGGTTGCTGGGGTTTGAACCCGTGTACTTGTGCATGCCGGGCAAATGCTGTAACCACTGAGCCACCTCTCCAGCCCCATACAAAAGTCTTTAGGAAATTTTCTGGCTTAAAAAAATCAGTTGAATTTCTATATGCCAGCAATGATCAGAAACAAAACATTTACATAATATTCTTTGTAATAGCATCGAAGATATCAGGTAGTCAGAAATAAATCCAATCAATGCAAAATCTTTGGGAGGAGACCAGGAACCTTTACTGAAGGGCAGGAGGGACAACGTAAATAAAAGGAGAGAATATAGAGCATGACCATTGATTTGAAGACTCAATACTGTAAAGATGTCAATTCTCCACCACTAATATATAGATCAAATGCAATGGCTACCAAAATCCAACAGGCTTTTGTTTCTGAGACTCAATGGGACAGTTTTAAAATTTAAATGAAAGAACAAAGGGTCAAGAATAGCCCAACCACTCCTAAAGAAGATGGATAACATGGAGAACGGGCATTGACAGATACCATAGGCTATGTTAGAGCTGTAGTAATTAAGAGAGCACAGCATTAGCATAGGAAAGGACAGAATGACAAATGAAATAATTTAGAGCATCCAGAAACAGACACCGAAATATTAAGAAATTTGAATTTGACAGAACTGTCTGAACTGGAAAAGAATTGAGACTTTATAATAATACATGGTACCTGGAAATTAACCATTTGCATGGAAGAAAAATTTTACCCCTATTTCACACCATGTACAAAAAATTAACCTACATATACATTAAAGATTTAAACAGACAAAATTTTTTAAAAATTACATGAAGTAGAACAATCTTTGACCTTTGGATAGGGAAAGAGTTTTAAAATAAAATACAAAATATGCAAACAGAAAGGAGTTTGATAAATTTGAATCTATTAAAACCAAGAATTCATATTCATGAAAAGACACGTAAGAGTAAGAAGATAATCAAATGGGAGATATTTGTAACGTATATTATCTACAAATGATTGGTATTCTGAACATGTCAAGAATTCCTATGTCAACTGAAGGAGGTAGAAAAATGGGCAAAAGTAAACAGGAACATCACAGAAAACTGAATCTTAATGGTCAATAATGACATTAAAAGATGCTTAAGCTCAATCACAAAAAAAGCACTTCATATCAAGAAGATTGACAAAATTTCAAAATCTAACTATATTAGATCATTTTGTATACCATGCAGAGAACTGAATTCTATTTTACACTTAGTGGTTAAAAATCTAGTAAATTTACTGAGGGAAGCAATTTTGTAGTATCTATCATATCTGAAAAGTAACATACCCCACAAACCAACAATTTCATTTCTAGGTATATTTCCTAGAGAAAACTATTACAACACAAACCTGGAAATAACAGAATGTACATCAAAAGGAAACTGTAAAACTGCACAGCAGTGAAATGAATGGGTACCAGCTACATTCAGCAAGATGCTCCTCAGGAAGGCAACATTAAGAAGAAAAAGCAAGCGGGACCTTTCACAGTACAATCGAATTTAGAGAGTTCAAAATCATACAAAACTATAAAAATATAATCCTTAGGGATACAAAAGTACATGGTAAAGTTAAAAGGAAAAGCAAAGGGGCTATTATTCTGAAAAAAAGGAAAATAGGTGGAATTGGCTAGGGTATACTGGGGACCTCAGAGGTCATGGCAATGCCTTAAAAAAAATAAAACAGGCTTTGGGTGTATGGGTGCTCTTTGCATTGGTACTCTTCATACCTAACATCAAATTTTAGAAAAGTTACTTCCATCTATTTTATCTGTGATAAGGTTAAAGTTCTTCCAAAGGTTTCTAGGAAAGTGTCCTGGTTCTTTATCTTGGCTATTCTGGACCTTTCAGATCTGGTTTCCTCCTAGATTCGAGGCATTTCTAATTTTTCCCAATTTGCATTTTTTGAGACAAACAGCTTTTTTCATTTCCTTGAACACACAATGCTACTCTGGTTTTTTTTTTTTTTTTTTTCTGGAATATTTTTTTCTTCTTTCACTGGCCCAGTCAACTCTCACTTCTTCTGAGATACCTTCTCTTGACCTCCCACATAGTTCTTAGGTTAAAGGACTTTGCCCAGCATTCTTGTGTTATCAGTATGTCCCTCAATATGACACTTAAATCTTTTTTTGCTATTACTTCCTCTAACAGAAGTTGTGCTTGTGACAGCCCAGGACATTGCTATCTTGTGCACTGTTACAAGTTCACTATGTAACTCAGTACCTGGAACACACCTGGTAAATATTCCCTGAGGAATAAGTGAATAGACGAATTAACTCCTTCTTATAGAAAGAAAATTTTCATATTGATTTTGCCTCTGGTTCTCTTCCCCTGTACTCACTGATACCCAAACTACATCATAGAGAAGATAGAAGGCAGGTGATCAAAGCTGGTAGAATTTGCCCCAGATCAAAATACAGGCATTGTTGTATACAGGAGCTAAAGATACAATGGTGTGCAAAAAAGACAGTGTCCCTGATTTCATAGATATAGCTTCTAGAAAGAGAGTAATTTGACATATGCAAATTAAGTATGTACCACCTTTATAATTTGTGTCTTCAAACTGTAGAAAAAGTTTTGTCAAAGGAATGATGTAAGAGACACTCATAATGAAAGCACACATTTTATCAATCAACAAGCATTCCATTCTGACGGTATTTTCAGAATTCAAGAGAAAATACCTTTCATAATATTTTTTCCTCAGAGAAAATATCAGGCTTTTGGATTTGCATGTCACCCCAGGGCTACATTTTAAAGACACTTTTATTTGCAAATAGATTGCCTTCATTTCACTAGTGTTTTTAATTTTTTTCTTTTAGAATAATTCAACTGGGTATTTCATAGTCTACATTTTATCAAAGTAATTGCTATTCTCTTGTTGTAAGGAAAGGCATTTTTGAAAGTTGTGTAAACTCTTATAGGACACTGGAGTGTCATTTAATAATACACCAAACCAATTCTATTTAGCAACCTTAGAGAGTACTTTACACACCTGGGAAATTTGATTCAGCACCTGTACTTTTGTTTTAGGATATCTCCCTAAAGGAAACATTTTCTCTAGGTAATGAAAAATACCTTGAAAAGAAAAAGAACATTCAAAATTTGAGGAACTGCACTGAGGGAGATATGCAACATGACTATTGAAAATCTTATCTCTTGAGTTACAATTTGGCTCCTGCATTTTATGGCAGGAGGTAAAATGTTGTCTAGAGATGGGAGAATGCTGTCTATCAAGTGTCTGTCAAATTACTCACTGAAAAGGTCATTCTAATGACAATTATCCTTCTATTTGCTATCATATTAAGAATTCTTTTTTTGCCAAAGAGATTTTTTAAAATGCCATAGAACTGGCTTAGACACTTGGGATAATCCTCATCCTGAAATTTAAAAATTAATTTCAGAATGCTAATAAGCATATATAATATTTATTGCAATTCGAAATATATACTTGCCAAAGATCATAACTGCATCATGATATCCTCTTACTCAGAAATAGGTATCAGAGGCTTACAAAAAAAAAAAAAAAAAAGGAAAAGAAAAAAGGAATGTCACTATTTGAGGGGCTATCATACTGAATTTTATATTTGGTTTGCTGTATTACAAAAGTAGGTTTAAAAGCTCAAGTCAAGGTTGTGATTTATAGGAGGAAAAGTGATGATTACTACAAATTAATAATTGCCAATGTTGAGATAAATCACACTGGGGGCTGATTTGCTCCGTCCATTACACTTCATAATTCCACACATGTTCGAAAGAAGGATGATTCAGCAGCTTGATTCCATATTGTACTTTCTTGAGCTTTTGACCTAATGGACTAACTCACCTTGCTGCAGGCTGTAAGGTGTCCCTTCAATCCACAATGACACCTGACAGGAGTAAGTAAGCTAGAGGAATCCAATCACATTTGATTTGCCAACAGAGGCCGCGGTCAAAAGTCAGCTTAAGATGCAAAACTCCCGATATGCTTCAGAAGGTCCCTCTCAGATAAGCCCAGTTAAGCCCTTTTCTGTGCAGCCTAAATACTTCCTCCCTCCTCACCTCCTCTGTTAATTTCATGTACACCTCCCTAACCTTTGTCAGAGCTTTCCCCCAGATGAAGTCAGCCCAGTTCATGGGGCTCCACTGGTTCTTTACTCTTTTCAAGTGACTTCAATGTAACTAAGTTGGCATGAGAGGGGTCCTCTGCTACTCTACTAGACAAGTTGGTAGATATGCAGTGCATTTTCAGCAGTACCCTCCACCCATTTGGGGAAACTCCAGCCATGTTCACACTTGTGCTTCAGGGCAGACACAAGCATCTTGCAATTTCCTCCTCTTTGTTTTTGGCAAAGTCTTAAATGAACTGGGCATGTTTCCTTGAGTTCATGACTTCACACATTCTGTATCTGTCAATTTTAAGATATTTCTCTTCCATATTATTTCCTTTTTGATATCCCTGTGTAGTCTCCACTCAGCCACTTCAGCCTTGAGTCCTTCTGGCCAAGTTCATAGAGATTTTAATTCCTCAGAAGGATGAGAATTAGGAGTTATTTAATTTTGCTGTCTGTGGTTTAATTCATACTAGTCAAAGGAAGGAAAGAGAAAAGGGATGGTCAAAGGGAGAGAAAAGGAAGAAAGGAATGACTAGAAAGAAAGAAGGAAGAGGAGAAAAAGGAAGACGGACAAGAGCTAGGAGGGAGAAGAGATAAGGAGAGCACTAAGTTAGATAGGATCTTACCCTAGTAGCCTACGGTATTACCAGTGAATTTGGGGCAATGGCTAAAGTCATTGTAGAGAATATTTTGTGTTAAAGCTATATTGAGTAGTTTGCTTGAATACTTAATGAATTAATTCACCATGAACAATGGTAAAAAAGTAATTCTGTCCGTAGAGGATTACTCTACTTTCCCCTTATATTCCTTATGCCAGACATGAGCTCAGTAGTTACACGGGACTCTTGCTTCATGGATCCATATCACTAAATCCATATCTAACTGTCTAATATAGGTGGAAAAGGGGATTACAGCCTTACACATGCAATGTTCAGCTGGCCCTTCTCTTTCTAACCACAACACCTAGCCCCGAAGGAAGAGAAAAGCCCCTGCTTCAAATTCTAGACCCACTCCATTTCTTGTTACTGAATTAAACACATCCCAAAATAACTGACAACTCAGGTATCCAATGGTATCTCCTTGTGGCTTATCTGCTACATGCAAATTTGTCTTTAATATTAATATTATTCATATTAAGTACAGAAGGAAACTTACTTCTTCTAGGGGTCCTGGCTATCACTGATCTAAATTTAAAACTCCATGAAATCATTTTGCCACATTTCCCCTTGTGTGTTATTACATTTTAAGTCCATTCCATCCTCAATAAGAAGCTCCAACAATTTCTGTGATAAAGAAGTAGAATTTATACAACCACACATACGTGAAAACTACTTTAATTATTCTCAACTGACTAATGGGAAGATTGGAAAATCCTGACTATTATGAATATGTTTTAACAAAGATCTATTAATACTTGTCAAATAATGTAAGTCAAGTCATTTTTAAAAGAAATACATCTTTCATTAGCTCTTTTCTTAATCTAACCACTAAATTATGAATACAATGAAAATTTTCTCAAACCTTAAATTTTGTTTTTATAAATTTGATTTAGGTAACAAAATGCTTTCTTATTTTCTTTACCTAGGCTGAATTATCAGTGAATTCATGTCTTCCCCTACACACACACACACATTTACATGCATGCACATTTGAGGGTATACAGTTTACAAAACCCTTAGCCTGAAACTGTTCACACCGCATGAAATTAGCTATATTTGCTTAAGATTTACTAACATCAAACTATTTCAGAATGAAACTACCAAATAAGGGAATTCTTAAGTAATATCTAAAAATTATCTGGTTCAACCACCTGTTGGACAACCAAAATTGCAATGGCTGTACCAAAATTTCACAATATCAACCCCTTCAGGTTCAAGCCACTCTGCAAAGGTGAAGCAGGGGGAAAAGAGCAACAACTTCCTGAAAAGTACAAAACTTGTGGCAACTTACACCAAATCAGGTGGAAATGAAGGCAAGTATCAAGACAATCTAAATCAGGACAAAAAGTTCCCCAATTATTTGTATACCTTCGGTGAAGCATTTTCAGTTGTTCTACATTTAGGTAATTATATCCACTTTCCTTTTAGACATGCAATTTGAAATTTCCCCAAGTAAAATCAAACAAACAAAATGACAATCCCTACAGAGTATTCTGCAATTTACAAAACAGATTAATTTTTATTTGATCCTATGACTAATTCCTTATTAAATCTGTACTAATTTAAGTCCTGAGCAAATGCACAGTCTATGTGGTACTGAATTGCTGAATATCATTTATAGGCAATGATAATAGCTCTTTACTCTTTCAAAAGATTTAATTGGAAAACATTTAGGGGAGTTGCCATATGCCTAATTAAAATATCTAAGCATAACCTTAAATATTCTGCGTGCTGGCCTGAGTTGGTACTGGTGTGAAACATGAGCTGGTGCTTTCAGGATACCATAGGGCAGTTTTGAGGGCACATAGTTTCTGAGATGTGAGGGGCAAAAAGGGAAGTTGCTAGTGTGAACTGGCAGCTGACACATGTTCCCAAGCCCCTGTATTTGGGTACTTAATTTAGGGTGGATTTGGGGGCAGTTCCAAGCCTAATAGATATGGTAATCAAAGCTAATTTTAATTAACTTCAGCTAATTTTCAAAATATTCTTCTTTCCTTGTGTAAAGGTACCCCTCAACATGGACAACATACATTTACCAACTGTAAAGGAAAATTTCTATGGATCTTATGCTAAGTTAGGTTGAGGACATAAAATCAACTCATACTTGAGTTAAAAAAAAAAAAAAGAGAAAGAGTTGCGTGCAGATGACAGGCTCTCTTCCCCAGACCGTGATGACTGGAGCCCAGCAAGGCAGGTGTCCCCACATTTCAGACCAGAAGGTCCCAGGGCCACCTTGGGGCATGGAAGAAGGAAAGATGGATGAAAAGGAATGGGGGGACCCTGGTGAAGGGAAAGAGAGCCTGTTGGTGGCCCACACAGTGTTATATAGTGCTTCATTTTCTGAAGTTTCCTTCAAATAAAAGGAAGACCTCAGAAGAGATTTCAGCACCTGCAGAACAGAGTGGGCTTTAGCAAAAATGCCATGAAAGAGTTTTGCGGGGAGAATCATGTTCACTGTGGGGAAATTGTTCAGCTGACTTTAGAGTTTGTGAGACAGCTGTGTTTAAAGATATAGTCTGACAGGGCTTGGGGAGGTGATCCAGTGGTAGAGCGTTTGCCTGACATGCATGTATGGGTTCATCCCCAGCACCACACCCATAAGTACATGTTGGAAAAACAAAAACCAGATAAAAAAAAAATAACTCTTGTTTTCTTTCTCTCTTTTTTTAAAAGAGAGACCAGGACAGTGAGAGACAGAGAGAAAGAGAGAAACAATTTTTATTTAGTTTTTCACGTGACTTTCATTCCTTCGACACTTCGTTGTGTCCTTGGTACTGAGGTTTGAACTTGCATACTCACGCAAGGCACTGCTCCAGCCCCACTCATTCTCTTAAAAAAAAAAAAAACACAGTCTGAAAGACCAGTCTCATCTGAAGGATCTGGGTGCTCTCAGGGGTTATGCTATGTGCCTTCCCAACTTAACCAGACTTCAGACCTAACGCTTTGCAGAGAAACAGCCAATTCTGTGCGTGGAGATTAAGCTAAAATGTGTGTTTATTCTTTTCTCCAGTGATGCTCACTACGAGAGG
>PVKS010002285.1:49788-119385 GCA_004027875.1 Aplodontia rufa
GGGGGGGGGGGGCCACTGCACACGAGCTGCGATCTGGTACATGTCTCACTGCCCTTTCACCGCTTCTCAGTTTTTCCTCCAATCAGTGCACATGCGCAATTCGCTATGCAAAAAGCCTATAGGACCAAGGTTTGAATCTCCTGCCACCAGACTGCAGGTGTAGAAGAACTGAATTGTCATGAACATCTACGGTTTCGACTTTTGAGAAAACACAGACACTACTGGAACTTTCCCAGTTTTACTGGTTTTCTGTTGAAGCCACACAATTTGGATGGTTCCCTGCTGCAGACTGTGATGGGGGGTTAGTGTGGACATAGTTTCTGAGTGATCTGGACTCAGGGTCACTGTGGAGGTGCTGAAGCCCGTGACTGTGAAGAGTCAGTAGGGAATGTGAGACTCAGGTGAGGATGGAACCACACCCTAAGCACCGACCTTTTCTTTTTGTTTTATGATTTAACTAGTGGGAGATAAAATGTCCTTTCCTACTTGAAACTGCTGATGTGGAGTAAGCTGCTGTGACTGGCTGGGCTGCGCATGGCCAGAGTTTTCTTGGCACTCTGGTAACTAAGTGGCTAAGGAACTTCCCAGGCCATGTTCGTCCCTCGGGTTTGCCTGGGGGCTTGTTGCGTGGGTCCAGGGCCTTGCCATTCCTGTGAGGGTTGCCAAGTGTCCTGTTTCTGGAAGATGCATGGCCTCTAGTTGGTGCTGAGAGTTCTTGTTGGCGACACCAAGAGTATGCCCAGCTGCTATGAAATTGTAGAGAATCTTGGCTTTTTAAAAAATATTCTATGTCAGGTTGTACGACTGCTTATTTATATTATCATTTTGAGGAACTAATGAAGGCTTATTGTAACATATATTAGTGATACTATGAAACTGCATAAAAATGCTACATGGAAAGTATTTTCCTGATTTTAAATTCGTGTGGGAAATTTTGTGATAACTTGAGAATTACACTTGTTTGAATCAAAAAGCAAAAAAAAGAAAAAGAAAGAAAAGGAAAAGATTAAAAGGACCAATGCAATTACTCTTCTATCTCTAAAAACAAGCACAAAGGTGTTGTTTGAAGCTTCTGTAACCATTGTATTATTCTGATTAATGTCCCTGGCTATTGTTTCGGCTTCGATAAACTATTTTACCATTTATCTTGTATGCCTGTGAAGAAAAAAATTTTAATTTTATTGTTTAAAGGAGGACATAAGTTGGCCAGAATCTAAATTGAAGAAAAACAATATGGTAGTTTAATGGATTGAAAGTGAAACATGGGAAACAGAACTGAGGATCAGATCAAAAGATCTATTGCATAAACATAGGGAGAGTTCATATTTCTTCTTCCAGGTGGATCAACAATAAACATAATGATGAAAATAGGAAAAGTTGTACCCACCTGCCACGTGGCAGGCACTACGCTGTTTTACATGCACATATGAACGCACTCTTGTTGTAACCAATCAGGTCTCCGTTACTAACACTCCAGTTCTGTCAGCGAGGAAACAGTGCAGTGAGGTTAAGTAACTTGCTTTGCATCATGCAGCCTGTGGTGGCACAGCCATATTTCATCGGGAAGATGTGCCTCAGGGATGGTGCTCCTAACTTCCACACTGCTGCGCAGTAAAGATGTGACGTTAGGTCATCTCTGTCCTCCTCCATTCCTTATTTCTTTTGGAAATAAAGCATGGATTACTGTTTTATCATGAAGGTCTTAGAGAAGAAAGGAAGCCAAATATTTTGAGTATTATGGGAGAAAAAAGTATTTTTCAGGAGAATTATGGAATTGAATTTTTGCTAACTTCATGTCACCCTTCACCTTGCTGAAATAACAGAATATTACATCAAAATGGTGGCAATGACCAAATGCGTGCTCAACAATTTTTTTTTAAGAGAGAGGGAGAGAGTAAAAGAGAGAAAAAGAATCAATTTTATTCAGTTTTCCATTTGGCCTTTGTTTCTCTGTTATTTAGTTGTATATGTGGTGCTGGGGTTTGAACTTGGGTCTTTGCCCTTGCCAGGCAAGCACTCCAACTGCTGAGCCACTGCTCCAGCCCCTAAACATTATTTTTAATAATAGGATAACAATGTAGGAAGGGAAGGTCATTTAAAGAAAATTAATTTTTAAGTTATAAAGGTGATAATTCATCTGAAAAGTGGAAAAGATAACTCATTGTCCAAACTCCTGAAAGGAAATCTTCTGAGTTGCTCCTTCTCTATCCAGTGCACAAGATACAGCAGTTCATATGCAAGACAATCGTGTTTATTAACTAAGTTAGACCCTCAGCCAGAAAATGGTGTTTACCATCAAAAGATTAAAGGAACTGAAAATGTGATTTGCTTAAATAAAGTGCTCTGTAACACACAAATAAATTAGGATGAGGTAGTACACAACTTGGAAGGAGAAGAGATCACCCTTGGGGTGCCTAGTCAGTAATTTATTTGGTGTTCAGTGCAAAGGAAGAAAGGAATAGGTCCAAGGGATAAACTTTCTGTTCAGACACAATTAATTCTTATTAGTAGTGCACCTGCTAAGCGAACCAGAGTAGGCATCCAGGCTTAGTTTTGAAAGTCTGCATTGGACTGGAGCGTCTTTAGGTAGAAGGATGGATGGATACGTGGATGGATAGATAGAAGGAGAGTCAACTATCAATCCATTAGATTCTTGGAGACCTTTTTTGGGCAACAGAGGGCATGATTAGAGATTGTGGAAAGATTTTGGACCTCAGTTATTTCTTATTGCTTAAACAGAGATAAAAATCAACACTGTCAAACCAGAGAGTCACAAACACTGTAGAATCACAAGCAGCCTAAAAACTTGGAATTGTATTACCATTTACCTCTTCATCAACTGAAGACCCAAATAAAAGACAATTAACCAAGCTATGGGGAAAACTGCCCAAGACTACCGGCACACATGTAAAGTATTTTTGAACATATGAATTTGTTCATTAGGCAAGATCTTTTTGACTATACAGTTTTGTAATTGTATGCTCTGCATTATTATAACGACAGTAGTAAATTATAAAAATGGAGTCTTAACCAAGTTAAGAAAATTGCCCAGTAATTTATTTAAAGCCAACATGATTCTCAGGCTGCTTGGGAATGAGTTCATGACTGCGTTATTTTATATTCCACTGGTACCCTAGTATAATGCTTCCCATCTACCAGCCCATCAATATACAATTATTGATTAACTTAAGTCAGTGGCAGGCACATCACCATTTTCTCTAGCATTGACACCAGATATACTGATTTCCATAGCTATATTCTCAGGCCCGATCTTCTTAAAAGAGCAGATGTTAGCTATGCAGACGCTGAGCCCCTGCCACGGGGGCAGTTAACTGCAACACCAAACTAAAGTCATGGGGTCAAAGGACATTATTCCTGAACTGTGACTAAAATAAGAAGTTTGTCTCATGCTTTCAGATCTCTGGGGTAGAAAGTCTATTTATTTTAAAAACACATGTAGAGTTTAATTGATCATCACAATCACACAGCACCCAGATGACACCAGGCCATTCAGCTTGCTGCTATCTATGCCAATTTTTTTTTTTAGTATAAATAATGTAAAAACACTTAAAAACATCATTCTTCCTAACAGTTTTAAGAAATATGGACATTGAAGTAATGGCTCATTTTAGTCAATATTATCTTAAGATACCAAATATATGTGTTTCCATTTTAAATAGGTTGTGGCAGAGCAAAGAGCCTATTCATTTTCCTTGATCACAATATATTCCACATACATGCATTCAGTTACCATAGCCAAGTCTTCCATATAAACAAAAGGGAAATAAAATGTACCACATAATTTCCTTTCCTCTAATTTTACACACAGAAAAAAGAAAAAAAAAGTCCCAAATTTCTTCCATCTGTAAAGGAGTTTGAGGAGTTTATAGACACTCATGTTTATACAGAACAGTAATCAAAATTTATGAATTTATTTTGGTATTTTAGAAGGATACCAGTATTTTCTGATAGCTCTCAAAATTTTCTCACTAAGCCAATAAGTAGAATGAGGGCTATTTCTAGGTTCCAGAGGAAGGATACATTGTTTCAGAGATAAAGTGGTGGTGCTGGCTGGGAGGTCCTGCTCTTTTATCTGGTAAATACTAAAAGAAGGGTAAACAAAAGGGGAGGGCTTTTCTTGAGGCCACTGCTAAGCAAGGGTTGTCACTTTCTTTATCACCTTGGAGGTGAGAATGAACAGATCAAGCTGTTTCTATATTTCTTACTTCCACTGGGCAAAACCAAGGTATTGGTTAAAGTTTCAAATAGGGTACAAAAAAGGGAAATAACGAAATGTGTATATATTGGGACACAATTTATCATATGGCTTTATCAGATAAAGCAAATGAGAAAATCTGAGCCAGTCACAAAAGCGTGTCCAACACTGAGTGACTTGTCCTTAAGATGGATCTTCTGTAAATAATTAAATTAGTGGATTTTTTTCTTTGCCCATCTGGGCAGAAAGAAAATAAGAATCACATGAATCACATGTGTGTGTGCACACACATGGAAAAAGATTCCAAAGGCTAAACCTTATATTTATGTCAGTGGAAAAGATTCTTTACCCTATAATGAATTCTTAGCAAGCCAGCTGAAATAAAAACTGTGGAATGAAATCAGGTTGTTTATTATAAATAATTTGTTTAGGGGTGAATATGTTTGGGGCTTTAACGGTGGTTTGGTGGTTACGGCGCTTGCCTGGCATGCGCAAGTAGGAAAGTTCAAACCCCAGCTCCACGTATACAATGAAGTCTCGGAGCAATGAAGGCTGCATGAAAAGCTAAATAAAAATTCTCTCTTTCTCTCTCACAGTCCCTCTCTCTAAAATATATATATATATATATATATATATATATATATATATATATATATATGTTTAAAAAGCGGAGTCATATCATTAATGAACTGTTAATTCAGATAAAAATTCAAAAGTGTTTATAATAGACATGTTAAACATGTTGGGCCCCACAGTACTCAGGTTTAGAGAACAGCAGTCAACTCTGCTTAGTTTGGCTAGGCTGCCTCACAGTACCGAAAGCAAGGGGGGAAGAAAGAGTGGGTACATGCATTTTTAAAATTTTTCTTTTATTAAAAGAACAAACCACAAATCATTTTTTCAGTGGTTTAGGGCAGTGTTAAAAGCTGAATATGACAGCATTGTTGAGAATACTTTTACTACTTAGGAGCAAGGCCTCTGCAAACATGGCCTCGCTGGCTGAACTATTAAAAGCAATCTGCAAAAGAGGCTTAAAAACCCAGGGGTCTAATATCAAATGAACAGTAGGAAAGGTGACCTTTCATTCCATTTGTTTATTAGAGGATCTGCAGAGTCCATCTCAGTGTGGGTCCAGCATTGGTAAGAGGCCAAAGTCCCGGGAGATGGCAAACTCTTGTGTTTTTTTTAGAGGTCATATAATCAACTTGAAAAATAGAGCTGAAAAAGAACAAGAATGAAAGCTTGCTTTTCAGGTGCTCTCTTGCATTTTTGGTTCTATGTAAATTCTCTGTATTGATTTTCTATCAGAGCGCAATCAACTTATTACCAGTTTAGGTACCAAATTTAGGAGGAAATGCCAGATATAAAAAAATTACATAGTAAAAATATCAGTCATATTTGTACTTCTCTCAGTACAAACAAAAATTATTCCTGTGTGGTAATTAGCTTGTACTATTTGCAGTTGCTTCTCTTTAGGTATTGACTTCATTCTTTCAATTCATTAGTATCTTGGGCTCTTTACCAAAGTATTAAAAATAGCTTAGATATTTAATGAACAAACTAACATTTTTTCCCCCAAAGCAACTTTTCACCTACTCTGAAAATAAAAACTAAAATAAAACTAAAGCAACAATGCCAAAGAAGAATGGTGCCCAAAATAGGTTAGAAACGCTGTCACCTCTTTAGTCCTGATTTAGCTGCCAGAAAGCACATGCACATTTTGTTGACTATGTGGCTATGACTGATTGATGATAGCCTAGCAAGGTTACCATAGCTAATTACAACATCATTCATCTAAGCCTGCGTGGGGATAAAACACCAGGCTTCCATGGAAGAAGGAAAAAAAAAGAAAGAAAAGAAAAGCTATTCTATAGCTGCTAACTTCTGAATAATCAGTCTCAACAGCAAGCAAATAGGATGAAACGCAATGAGCAAATTATGACTTATGGATTCATCCAAGCAAATGACCTGAGTTCCTTGGTAATTTTAACTCTGGGTTTGAAGCTGACAGCAGAGCTTCCAGCAATAAGGAACCCTCGCGTGCTTAGGTGCTTTGTAGTCAGAATTCAAAGGCTCAACCAGAAGCACAAACCGACCCTGATCCTGAGTTCTGCTATGTGTGTGGTGTGAGTGTGTTTGTCTAGGATCAGATGCCAATACTTAAACTCACATTATGGGCACAGCGGCTACTTACACACTGCAGCCTAATTAAAGGAATAAACTTCCTCCTCCTTTACATTTTCCTGAAGATCACTGCCATAGAGGGATTTGGTTTCCTTAAGAATTGAGAAAAATGTTCCCATATGTTTCCTTTATTCAGTAAGGGATTAAAAAAAAAAACTCACAGAAAATGGTTACAATTTCCAACAATAATCTGTGGCTATACAATATTTTCTGAGAACTACTGAAAATAAAGAGGAGGGTACACAGTGTTTTGAAAATAATTGTGTTACAACAAACATATAATCATAATTTCCATTTGTTTTGAAGAAGCACAAACACACGAGGAAGCAATAAAGCATCTGAGGCACCTTTCAAGTCTCAGAAACAAGAATCACTTTCAAATAGAAAGTTGCGCAGCACGTCTTCAAAGTTTAGCACAAAGAGGAAAATAAAGCCCGTGTTAGTTCAGCTCCAAACTTTAATCAGCTTGCTTTACATCTCAGTAGCATAGATCACACAAGTGGCAACAGTCAAATTTAAAGTTCTTTTTTATCCTGAAACCCTACTGAAATTACATTGCTAAAATAAAGAAATATTGCTAAAGAAACATTTTCTCATGCAAGCTTGAACTCAAAATAGCAAATTTCAATCAGGAAGCACTGAGAAAATTATCAAAAGGCACAAAATAAAACTACTAATTAATTGGCCATGGGAGGGAAATTGACAGGAACATGAAGTAAAATTCAAACTCAGCTTGGTATTAATGAAACACTCCTGGGATGATCGCAGTCCACTGCAGCCAGAAAGACTGACTTCATAGATAAGAAAACTGTGGCCCAGTGGGGCATGCTGAAGACACAGCAGACAGTTGGATGTCCTTGCTTCCCAATTTTCACTTCAGTAGAAACCAAAATGTGTCCTAATTTTTATTTTTATTTTTAAAGAGAGAGGGACAGTGAGAGAAAGAGAGAGAGAGAGAGAGAAATAATTTTTTTAAATTTAGTTTTTCACGTGGCTTTTGTTGCTCCAAGACTTCGTTGTGTACTTGGTGCTGGGGTTTGAACTCGTGTACTCGTGCATGCTGGGAAAGCACCGTAACCACAGAGCCACTGCTCTAGCTCCTGACCTAAATTTTTTTTTTTGTTAGTTTTTTTTTTTTTATTAGAAGTATACAGAGATACAATTGAGGGGGAAACATTATCAAACCATCAGTAACCAATGTATATATGCTTTGTTATCCAGGGGTAATGCCAAAACATGGATGACCACCTTGGGTTTCACCTTTTGCAGTTTCCCCCAGAATAACTCCTGCATTAAATGGGTATCTCATGGAGGAATGACATCAGCTTCTGAGATGGTTCCCCCATATTCCCACTCTCCAGTCTTCTAGGAGTTCTTCATATACCCTCCCCCCATCCCATCCCCCTCCCTATGCCTCCAAGTATCCTAGAGACCTAAGTTTTTGACTAGGAAAAAAACAAATGCCATCCTGATAGGGACAAGTTAAAAGACTTGCCTAAAGCATAGCTAGTACAAATACTGTTGGGTCTGGGACCAACTCCATAACTCTGGGTCTCCATGGAGAGGGATTTGGGGCAGCCTCAGGCTATGAGTGCAGAATGCCTTTTGGGGAACTGAAGTTTGGGTACCACTAATCTAAAACTCAGCAAGAGAACTGGTCTGGGGCAAGGCTAAATTTCAGACTCTTACCCTTCCAAACTTCAAAATAATCATCCTCAGTATTATACCTTATATACATATGGCCCCATGTGTGAATATGTGAAATAACAACAACAAAAAAGATACAGAAATATCCATATCACAGAAAAAGAATCACCTAGAGATCCATTACTATATTAACTTACAGGGCATTAGACAACCATGTAAGTTATTCAAAGATTTCTGATGTTCATTTTTTGTGACCCTTCATTGCTGAATGAATAATTTAAAATTATTTTATTGTACATTTACGGACAAGGATTTACAAACAAGGTTGTATTTGAGTTTGGAGGCAAAAGGTGCATATCAGTTCAACAGGTATTTTAAAAAATAAAAAACCACCACCAGCAGCAACAACAGCAAAGTGGCAAGCCAGGTAAAGGCAGCAATACTTACAAAGACACAGATATTTGGAAGTAGTATATTCGGGGAATGGCAAGTTACTCACGATGGCTACGGTTTAAGTTGACCATGGGGGAGTGACCGGCAAGTAAGGTGGGCAGAGAAGCAGCAGCCAGGGTGGGAAGAGCCTGGGCAAATGAATTTTACGCAGATTCTGTGCTTTAAGTATTTTAACTTCAAGATAAAGGGAAGGATAGAAGGGACGACCTCTTAAGCATCATATAAGGAAGGGTGTTAGCTTTTAACAGAATATTGTTGATGGCTAGCTTGTGCTGAAAGAGGAGATAGAAAAATCTACTCACTTAACATTGAGTATATTTCATTTAAAATACCAGTAAAACAGATAAATTTTTGGTGATAATGTGACCTAGATTTTAAAAAATTGTGGTGACTTATAATATTTTAAAAATTGTTTCTCCTTAAGTAAGAAAAGCACATAAGCAGAAAATGACTTTCTGTTTTATTGAATGGGCCTTAAGCAAGAATCAGGCCCTGTGGAGAAGTAGAGCCAGTGCTAAAGGCCCATGGGAGCTGAGTGGGGAACAGCAATGAAGGCCTGGGACTCAGTGACTGTATAAACACCCTGTCAGGAAGGGCTGCTGGAACACAAGGGCTGCCTGTGCCTGCTCCCTCCCATTCAGCACCTAAAGGGGATCTAAGGATGGGTCTGACAACAGGACCAGCTCACTCCCAGAAAAGCCATGAACGCTGCATCTACTGCCAACCATATCCCTCCATCCTGAGATGACTGGCCTATGACCACATCCTGCCCTGGGGCCAGGAATAGACAACAGAACAGGTGGAGAACAAAGTTGGCTATTTTTGCTTTCTTCTTTCACTTCTGTACCTGAGAAACCTGATGAATATGTTTACCATGTTCTTTAAGATCCAGAAATAAAAAGTGATCAATCTGCTAAACCATGAGGGTGGGGGAGGAATTTATTTTAAATCACTCATACCTGTCCAAATTCCTCTAGCCAATTCACAGAAACCATCTGCATCAACTTGTTAATGAGTTTGGACATAGTTCTCAGGCCAATAGGGAGCCACTGCAGGTTGTTTAAGCATGGAGTGCATTATCAGATCTGTCATTTAGAAGTTAGCCTGGTAGCAGCAAGATTTAAAGAGAGCAGGCAATACAAAGGGAGAGGCCCATCTGTGGCCTCCGCAATGGTGGAACAGATGATGAAGCTCCAGCCTAGCACAGTGGCTGTGGATGAGAAAGCTATGTGGCAAACAGAAGCCAGGGGGCGGAAAAAAAAGGAGGAGCTGGAGAGGATGTCAAGAGTCTGGACCAAAAGGGTGGAAGGCATCAATTAATCACCCAATTTAACGTTAGCTAATCTCATCATTTAATCTGTTACTAAGTGAAATGGGATTTGTGAGCCAAGGAGTTTAGTTAGTCTTTTCAGGATTTCAGTATATATTCACAAAGTAAACTCCAGGAGAGTTATACAGCAATTTATTATTTTACAAATAGCTTAGCAGAGGTCATTACAGTAAAATGGTTCCTGATGCTGGAACCATCAAGGGTTCAAACCCTGTCTCAGCCACCTAATAGCCATGTGAAAATAAAATCTCACTAGGCGGGCTGGAGCGGTGGCTCAGCGAATTCGGCGCTTGCTTGGCAAGCACCAGGACCTGGGTTCAAACCCCAGCACCACAAACACAACTAAGTGTTGGAGCAACAAAGGCCATGTGAAAAACTAAATAAAGTTGTTTCTCTCTTTCTCTGTCTCTCTCACTGTCCCTCTCTCTTAAAAAAAAAAAAAAATCAATCTCACTAGGCAAGAGCCATGGGGCTTACATCAGCTATTCTGAGTGAGGAGCTTAGGTTACTCAGGGCAGTACCTTCAGCTCAGTGCCTGGCCGGCAGCTCCCATTTAATATCATCCTCTATCCCTGCTTTACAGTCAGTGTGGATGAAACAAAGCCCACTGTCAAAGTAGGGTAACCCAGCTCACTTTTCTTCTTGTACTCAGCATTACTATGTTGCTCAGGTGGTCCAACCAAAGAAATGCAAAACAACTAAAGGAAAACATTCTCCCCTGAAAAAGCTTAGGAGAGAACGATTAAAAACAAGTTCCCAGGCACAGGGGTAGCCTTTTGAAGACCACAGCACTTCCTTATAAATAGAACATTAAAACAAGCAAGAGCAATTTTCTCCTTTCGTCTTCCCTTACTGCCTAATTTTCCTCTCATACGATTTGCATAATGGATAAAAAGGCATCCATTATGCAAATGAATGATGGGGCTGCAAGGTTGAAGCCAGGAACCTGGCTCCAGAAGAGAAGCTGCCACCCAGCCCTCCATCACCACGTTCCAGCAGACTGCTTCAATAGCTGGGTTTCCAAAAGATGTAGCGAAATCATGAACACCATAGGTCATTAATTTTCATTTGATTTATTTTAAAAAGGACATTACAGACGCTTTTTAGAAAAGCAGGACACAGATAGTTATTAGGTATGGTTGTATGTAAAATCAACAGTACATATTTTACTTCAAATGGGAAAAGCAAGTACTTTTTATACAGTTTTTTTTTAAAGAAAGAGGAGACAGTGAGAGAGAGAAAGAAAGAAAGAAGCAATTTTTATTTCGTTTTTCATGTGATTTTCATTTCTCGGATACTTTGTTGTTTAAGTGATGCTGGGATTTGAACTCGCTGGGGTTTGTACTCGCGCATACTAGGCAAGTGCCATAACCACCAAGCTACCACTCTAGCCCCCAGTTAATGCGTTTTGTTGGTTTTTTTTTTTTTAGGTTTTAATATTTTTTATTAGATGTATATAGAGATACAATTGAGGGGGAAACATTATCAAACCATCAATAACCAACGTATACATACTTAGTTATCCAGGGCTAATGCCAAATCATGGATAGATGGAAAGAATTATGCTCAGTGAAGTATCCCAATCTCAGAGACTCAAAGGCCAAATGGTATCTCTCAGTTAATGCAGTTTTAAGAGTAAGATTCCCTTCTCAAATTGGGAAATGCCTGTCTTCCTAGTTTGTGAATTCAACTCTAGCAGGTGCATTGAGCACCCTTATAATAGTGTATACATTCAACAGGAATATGAATTAAGTACCAAAATATTAGTGTGTTTTCAAAAATGTCATGCTGTTAAACTGACTTAAACCTAAGAAGTATCACCAAAAACTAATATGTTATTTCTCTTGGAATTGTAAATTGAGAAAAACTTTACAAGAATGTCTATTTTCTCTTTCTACAAACACCTTCAAAACAAATATCACGAAAAAGAAACCTAAGCAAACTCACCTGGTGAATTGTTCATGTTTGAATAAATCAGCGGGAAAGAACTTCAAAATTAACTTTGGAATATTTTCTCCTAAGTCTGAGATGTGTATGGGAAGAGAAAGAAGATGGCTAAGAAAAAAAACTGACCTTTATTTCTAGTCTGGATTCCTTGGTAATCCTTGACTCTTGCAAATGACTTTTGTTCAGGATTTTTTTTTTATATGATGCTCAAAGGATACAGTGGAACCTCATCATTTACAGTCTGACTCCCACCAATGTTGTTACTTCAAGGCCATGCAATTTGGGTTCACCTTCAGTTCAAGGAAAAAAAATTGCATCTACTTACCTGAGTGCTAGCAGCTGCAAAGAGCTACATGAAAAAAATAATTCAGAGAAAAGACAAGCCAGATTTTCTTTTTTTCTTCAGAATAAACAGGACAAAAGCCAAGACTCAATAACACAGTCAATAAAATGTATTTTAAGCCAGGTGAAAAGTATACCATTAAAAATACACATACCTAATTTCAAAGCAGAAGGGGTCACTTCAATTTCCCCACCGATTGGTTTAAATGCAGCCAGCTGGGCAGCCACTTCTGTCTCAAAAGCAACTGGGCTGTGCCGATCTGCAGGGTTTCCGCTGGGGCTCTCAATCTTGTGAAGTGGTTCTTGTTCGTCAAACACAGCAATCAGCTACAAACAAGTCCAACAACACTAATTACTTTGTAGGACATGCATATCTCAGGGACACTGTATCTAAGTGATTCAGATCTTTATTTGGATTTAAAGAAAATGGCCTCTTCAGACTTAAAACTTCAGTGTTACTGTACCACAACTCTTAATCCTTCAATATCATGTCTATAAACAGCACAGCCAGGATGCAATGAAAGGTTTGTTCTTTTGTTTATTTTGTCTATTCCCAAAATAGCCAGTTTTGACTCTCTTAAAGGAATGAAAGGGCTGCCTTCTTCCCTCACCACTTTTCTCTAATATGCCTAAGAAGACCTTATTCTCTCTTTATTTCAAGAGTGTTCTTCAAAATGAAAGTCAAATCCACGAAAGCTGAAGAATAGGCTTACAGGATATAAGTGGACATCCAGACTCAGAAGACTAAAATCCATTACAAAATCCCTGATTACATCTGTCCTTCCAGACACAATTTAAATACAAACTTATAAGCACATAGTAGGTGTTTACTTATAAACAATTTGTGTTTATCTTGGATGTATAGATTATATAAGTAGATCAGATATGTAGTCCAATTTTTTCACATACTTATCATTTTCTTCTCTTTCATGATTGACGCTATGTGGACTAGTTTAAGTTCAATGGATGCTAAGTTCAATGAGACATCAGCACTTTCAACCTAATTATTCCCATTTTCTTCTTAATTTTATTTCATATAAGAGGTTTATCATCAATGCAAAACATTACATGTCTTCTCCAAGTCATTTTTCATTTAAATAGGAGCAAAATATTTTTAAACTTCTACCAGTCATGCAGACTATACTGTACAAGCCGCAAGGGCAGCTCTGCAGAGACTGCATTTTGGCCACAGACAACCCCGCCATAGAGAATTTCAAATGTTCCTCAATAGCTGATGCAGAAAAGTCCAAAGCCAGTGCAGAGGGCAGTTCAAAGATGCTTCCCACAGCCCAATGAAGTGCAGCGTGTGTCATTGGGAAAACTCATGGTAAATCTTTGCATGTTTTTCATTCATTAAATAAAACAAACCTACTTACTATTCAAACATTTATTTAGGAAATGACACTCAAAGTTCATACAGTAACCTTTTTGGCAATAGTATTAATAACACGAATGCAGGGGTAACCAATCAAAACATCATAAATTCCAACTTCAGTCTTTCCAAAGAAATGAATACAATTAGGGATATGTAAATTGGCTATTCAAAAACAATTTTCATAATTGACTACTCATTTCCAGGATGGAGACTTCTTTAATTGGAGATTCCAACAATCTTCTCCCACAGAAAAGAAACATTTTCTCCCAAGGCATTATTTTTAATTCTTGAAATTGAGCACAAGCTTTTTCTATTTTTAATTGCTAGCACTGATGAACTGATTTAAGATAAGACTCAACTGGATTAATAATGAAAGATTATTCTAGTATAAAAGTAATCAGTAGAACTATATCTTCCTAATCATCTGGCCAAAATGAAGTGTTTAACACATTAAATCCTGAAAAGGAAAATAAAATCAATTTTAAGAAGTGTGGTGGAATTGCTATTTTCATCACTGTTTCTATGCCATAATTATAACTTCAACTTTTCATCCTGGTGAATTTTAACATATATATTAGTGATGTTCATTCCTATATACAATCAACTAGGCAGTGGCAAATTATATTGATACTGTGAACAGTTTTAACAACACCTTATCTTTTTTTCTCTTGCTACATCATTAACAGTATGATCTGTATGCTTTAAATATTGGAAGAAAAGATAAAAAATAGTATATCAAGTATATCACAAAAACCTAAAATTGATAACTCATAATTACCTATACATTTCCTTAAGGCACTTTACTGTTTTCCATCCATTATATCCATACAAGGTTATAGCATTTTAATAATCATATTATACCTATTTGTCAAATGGGATAACACAGTACTTGGGAGATTTTGCTTCCCAAGGTCCCAGACTAAATAGTATCTGGTAATGGAGTCAAGTTTTTTTTATTTCCAACCCAGGGTTTCAGATCACCCCGTGACCTTTTTAAAAATCAAGAAGCAAAACAACCAATCAAAAGTGACCACATTGAAGAATATTTTGTGCACGAAGGCCTAATATCCTAAAAAAGATGAACTTCAGTTTTTGGCCATACAGCAATATATGAGTCTTCTTGCAGACCATAATAGACAAACCAAGATATTTCCCAAATCTCATAATCTGTTTGATGAATTGCATCATCTGTCGCCTATTCTCATGATTGACAGGGATTTCATCAGCTGAACCTAGTCTGGATGAATAAAAGTCTTCACTCCTGGGAAAAAAAGAGAACCGGCTTCTGAATCTGTGGTGCCTGAAGCAAGTCACTGGCCTTGCAGGTGCTGGCTGAGAAACTTTCTCCTTCTGGTCTTCATCTCAACAGTTACAGTGCACACAGATTTGTTTCCACACTGATAATTCATTTAAAGCACATGTGTAGATTCTTGTTAACTAGATAACTTGATTCATCAGAATACCTACCATACTGGGTAGCAGAGTTCCTGGAAGACCAAGCTACAGAGATACACTGATTAGCATAAACCTCACTCTGGTCCTGAAACTGGAGGAAGATAAGCTCGGTTTCAGAGCATCCAGGCTGAACCCGTTTTCACCTGCCAGCCTTTAAACCTATTCAGAGTTACCTTTCTCACATAGATGAGTTAGACATGAAAGGAAGAATTCTGTTTTCAAACATTCATGTTAACCTAGCATGAACTTCTGTGGCATGTGGAAGAATTTTCACTGACACCTTAGGAGCTGTAGTAACTTAAACTCCACGCAAAATGCAAACAGGCAATGCTTGATGGGAAGCCTTCCCTGCTCTGTACTTTCTCTGCTTGCCTTCCAGAACCTCGACTTCCCTGGTTTGCTCTTTAATTTTCTGGGCCTTTATTAAGTTTCCTTTTGCTCACTCCTCTTTGTTTTCCAGATTGTGCTTCCAAAAAAAACTACAGAGCCCTCGTCCAACTCTAGGCTCATGTAGTCACTGCCTAACCTGTGAAAAACTGAACAGGTGATCTTCCAGAGCTCTCCTGTAGTCCTTTACATCCCAATTAATAGCTTCATTCTTCCAAATTTCTCAGGCCAAAAACCTTGTGGTAGTTCATCTCCCTTTCCCTTCTCCTTCTCCTTCTCTCTCTCATTCTCTCCTTCCCTCTCTCTCTAGCTCTCACCTCATCACACATTTGATTTCTCAACAAATCTAAAATTTGAACACTTGTCACCACCTCCACTGTTGCCAATTTG
Source organism: Aplodontia rufa (assembly GCA_004027875.1). Lineage (NCBI taxonomy): Eukaryota > Metazoa > Chordata > Mammalia > Rodentia > Aplodontiidae > Aplodontia > Aplodontia rufa. Next base: position 65,515 of record PVKS010002285.1, read on the forward strand.
GACCCAGCTAGTGAACTCTTTTCCAGGTGTTGCTGCAACAGTGTCCCCTTGACGGGACTCATTTCTATCCAGACTCTCTCCCTCAGTGAAAGGAAAACTCAACAAAGCAGCCAGAAGGATCCCATCAAAACACAGGTCAGGTATCTCCTCTGACCAGACCCACCTCACGTGGAGAAAAGACCAAATGCTTACACTGGTCTAGAAAGTCTCTGGCTCCCCATCAGTTTTCTGACCTTGTGTTCTGATTATTCTCTTCTATGTTTCAGGATTCCATTCATATATACTCTCACACCCATACTTACCTTATATCTTTGTATTTTTTATCTCTCTGCCTGGTTTTCCACCAGATACCTATGCTTTTCCCCCTGTGGTGCTCAGGATCAAACCCAGGGCCTCACACATGGTTGGCAAGCTACATCCTCAACCCAGAAAAGTCAGCAATTTAAAGATCAAAAAGAAGTAAAATAACTTTGCATAACTTACAACATTTGTGACTCTGAATAACAGATATGATCAAAAGAATGTGTGCAATTTCACACCACCAATATCCCCCCAAGGACTCAGAGTTGTTTTTATACTTCAACAATAAGGCTAATATGATCAACAGCGAGCTGATCACACATCAACTAGTGAGGTGCACATGTTTGTGTTTTGTGGAGGATGAGAAGGGGTGGAAGTAGAATACTAATTTCCCTGATAACACCTCTGACATGCCCAAATGCTTAGCATGGAACCTGGTACACAATGGAAGGCTAAATTGAATTTCTTTTCCTACCCCAGTGATCATTCCCTGGCTTCCAGGCTAGTCCCACTTGACTTGTTTATCCTTATTTTGCTTTTACTTTGTTGTTTCTCTTTAATCTCTGCATCACAGCATTGACAGAGGAACACAGAAAGTACCAAGATCAAACACTTCAAATAGGTAATTTTGATTCTGTTTTTGGTCTTCCTTTTCATCACACAAGAATACAGAACCCTGAGCCATGCAGTACTGCTCTACCACGGTCTCTCCTGCGCCGAGCATAACTCAAAGCACACTACCAACGCCTTGAGCTTCCACACTGACAAGTAAATGTTTTAACAATAAATGCCACCACATGCATTTATTGCAGAGTTCCTCAATATTCATGGTGTGGTTTATTCTGTTGTCAACTTGTAGCATTCTGACACTTTTATAGTCTGAGATTTTATAATCAGTTGCTATTATCCTTACCCAATGTAGAGAATAAAAAAGAACCATCCAAATGTTCATAGAGCATAATAAACTATATTTATAAAAGCATTTTTATTAGTAATTACACTCAGAAATATGTGGCTCTATTTTAATTACATGTCAAGTGAACTAATGAACTAATACAAAGAAAGGCTTCTTTGCTGTATTGAGTTCCTTGGGTTAAACTGTTGAACTCAACAATGTATTGCTATTTTTTTTTTCTGTTTTCTACAAATTCCATGTTACCAATAACTATCAAGTAAAATTAAAAGACAAAGAAAAAAATCCTGCAAAGTAAAATTGGAATCATTTGTCTCAAATCTTAATAAACACAATTAAATCTAAGTAAGACTGTGAAATTACAACAATTTCACAAGTAGAGGAAAACACATTATCACCTTTGAGAGGGATTGAAACACTGCAGAATTTCATTTAAATGTATGCATCTGCTTGTAACTAAATAACAATTGGCTATGAGAACCAATTTTATGCCACTTTAGACAAAGGTTTCAAAGTAGGTTCTTTTCCTTCATAGGATTTTAACAGCAATCTAAAAGCATTTAACCCAAGGTTTTAGAATTAGCCCAGCCCCATCAGCATCTTCATCAGATTCTGCATCCACAGAGCAGGTACACAGCAGCTCTGATTCTAGTAAATGAGATAAACCTATTTTCATTTCCTTCTCAAAATGGAAAATTCTAATAGATGTCTTTATAAACTTTACAGCCTTGAGCCTCATTCTAAAGAAAATAACACGATTTATTCAAGTGTAATAAGAACCCTATTTATCCTTATCACTTTTTAAAGAGGCATCTGCTTAAATTGTCCCATAACAACTAAAACTATGCCTATTTAAAAACCACCCGTATTTCAGCCCCAAACACATTCACCTCCTTTAATTATGTAATAAGTTGCTAGCAAGTCAGGTATACATCAAACACATATTATACTGAATTATATTTTCCCTCTGACTTGAATTAAAATTTTAAAATAATGTTACCACTTGACAAGTTGGAGAAGATCTTGAATTTGTTTTTGCTGCATTCTTTAATTTCTTTGTTGACAACTGCTCACCATTTATTCATATTCACAACTCACATTTAATATAGGAGAAGCCTAAGGAGCCATTCCCTATGTGCTATTGACCACCCATAGTACTGGGGAGGCAAAGGATCCCAAGGAGGTCAGGAGGCAGCCAACAGAGCCCTAGTCCTTGGGGTAGCTGGAAGAGGGGGCCACAATGGGACACACACACAGCTATTAAGAGTCAGAACAAGTTTCAAGCACCATCAGGAATATACAAATATCAGAAATTTTAAAACTCAATATCCTACCTTGTCAATAATAACATTCCTGCTGCCCCTGAATTGCATATATTAAAAAATGAAAGACACACAAGAAAATTGAAGATAAAGCACTTGGATTAAATAGGCTAAAAAAATTCCCAGAGATGATCCCAATCCACTGGGTGGCTTCACTTGCCATTTACCTAGCATATTTCTAGAGAGATTCTCAATTTTTTCCAATTTCAAGGGCTTTGAAGGTCTCAGGAAGGTGTACATTATTAGAAATTAAGATATAACACAAGCTTGGTTGTTTAAAATGCATGGACACATACACACAAATGGCTTTTTCTTTAAATTATTCTCAACTAAATTAAACACATAGTACCTGCATTTTTGAATGGATATTCTATCTGAAACAAGTATATCCAACATTAGAAAATACAAAATACGGTGTAGAAAAATATTTTATAAATTATAAAGCACTACACACATTTACCATATTGTAATATCCGTATTCAACATTGTTTAACTGGCTCAATTTTATTTTCCATACTTCCCTACAATGACTAGTCTCTTACCAAAATTAAGGCTGAGATTGTCTCAGAAACTTAGTCCTTGTACTGTCTTAGCCAAGGCACAGTGCAACCACAGCCATCCGCAGGTAAGTTAATGAATCTCTGCAGGCAGGAACTCACTGTTATCTAGGGCAGATTTCTCTCTACAATCAAATGCAGGGTTGCCTCTGGCCAGATCTTTTCATCTCCAAGAACACAAAAAAAGTCTGGATTCACATCTGTTTTCCAATCTGCTTCCTCACATTCAACTACAATATTATTACCAAAGGGGTCATTTCATATTAATTTGAACATGGTCTTGGTCCAGCCTCAAGTTCTTTACCATATCCTCTCAAGGTTTTCTAACTAAAGTTCAGGACTCCAACTCAATCAACGCCCTTCACCAGGTGTTTGTACCATACCACATCCATGCCTCCGTCGCCACCTGTCATATGCTGCATAGGGATCTTTGCTTTACGTGACTCTATCTGTACGTAAACTGTCAACTACTTGAAACCATGAGTCACATCATTAAAACATGTTTAATAAATACATACATGGCCCTTATTATGGGCTTGACCCTGTTCTATGTGCTCACATACATTATTTCACACTGATCAGACGTACTATGAGAAAAGCATTATCCTCAATTTATTGGTTAGAGTACAACTGACTTTATATCCTAACCTTGTGGTATTTTACTTGGCACATGGAAAAAAATTCCCTCAGGTCAATGAGTGACCTAAGTTCTCTGCTATACCCAACAGGGAGAGTCAAGCCTCCCTGGATCCTGGCTTTCCATTCAACTAGGGAAAGGTCACTCCATAACCATGTATTCTCCCATACACAGCAAAACAGCCTGTCCATCCTTGAGGTTCAATGGGAAATTGCATTTTATAATTTCTCCATCTAAAATCTACTTAGGCTATTATGATTCCAGTTCTGCTTCCTGGTAAACTATATCTATGTATTTGATTTTCTTCTAGAGGAAACCTTTAGAAATTGTAAAACTAATTTGTGCATTCACATACTAGTTTTGAAACAAACACAACTGTACAGTGTTCTCCGTGACATCTGACTGTTCGAAGAACTCCGCTTATTTGCACTAATGACTGCAATCCAGGGTGTATTGCTTAATTTTGTGGATTAATGAGTAAGCAATCAAATGTGATTTTAAGTCATGAATATAACAAACATACTATTCATTTATTTTGACAAGTATTTTAATTTATGAGACATGGCTACAAATAGAGCAGTCTATTTTATAAAAGAAAAAAGAAACCTCTCTGCTTTTAAGACAACCCAACAGCTCTCAGATAATAAACCTCTGCAGAGAATGATGACAAATCCACCTTCTAAAGATAAAGAATTGATGGCTTGATAGAAAAAACAATGAGATCTTACTATATCATTAAAAATTTCAGAAAGATGTATTTTGCATGTACTTTAGCTGTATGAATATCTTAGGGTTTGCAAATCATACAGAACAGTCTAAAATAATTGTTCCAGTGCTGGCCTGAGGCAGGTGCCATGGGCATACTTATGCCCTGAACTGTCATCTTGATAGCCTAAAACATGAGTTTTGGCAATTTCCTATGTGCCTGAGGTGGCCCCATGCTTCAAGCTAGGGATCCTTCAAGGCCAGGTAAAGTAGTGTGTGGTCTCAAAATATGAGGAAAGTCACAACTCCTTGAAAACTAGCTGGTGATTAATTGGTACTACATTTCACCGGATTAGTTAGGGAACAGACTCTTTAGCACAGATACATTTAGCAAATTGGCCTGAGCACTGGCTGATTGACCTCATGACAGATCCAATGATGTTCTACCTTCTCCAGCATTTCATGACAGCTGAGCAACTGGTGGAGACCAGGAAAAGGTCAGCATGCAGCCTGACTGAGGGATGAGGAAGCTGTTCTCTTAAATATTCCATTTAGATGCAGACCTTTCTTGTCATGGGTGACAATTCTTCAAAGCCGATATTTAAAAAAATTAACACTGCAATTGCAGGTGGGCTTAGATGCTGAACTCCTTAATCTGAGTGGTAGAGCTAACCTTTTCCTTTAACTTCTAATTGCTCTCCATCTCCTTCACTGTTGATAATGTGGCTAACCCTGCTGAGATGGGTGTTGACTTTGGGAGCATCTAAATGTCAAGATTTGTAATTATGATTGTGGGTGTATGAAATTCACATCAAATGAGGCCTCACTAATTGGGGCTGAAGACAAGAAGGCTGTGGTCCTTGCGCCTTCCTCACCCTCACAGGTGGTAGGTATACTGCTTCCTCCAGCAGAGTTGCTTTATAGGTTTTGTCTCTAATTGTAGAATGATGGTCTTTGCAAGGTAGCCATAAATTTGTATAAATTTAGAGCAAAGGTCTTCCTAAAGCACCGAAAATATATTCTGTAGGCATAAAACTAAGATTTCTAAATCTAAAAAACTGAAAAACCCTGAGCATACTTATAGCATGTAATGGAGCAAAAGTTTTGAAATGAGGATTAGATCCAAAAATCCAGGTTTCTGTGACCACTAGCAACACTGGGTTTCTAAATCCAGTCCTTGCACTAATCCTCCCAGACCCAAGGACCATTTTTGTACTGTGCTGCTTTTGACTTTTATGTTTTCTAAGCAAAAGGAAAAGTACAGGGTCAGGAAGATGTGGGGATCACAACTCCCTAACTTCCCTCCAGGAAACTGTGTGTGCATTACAGAAAAAAATAATCATAACTACAAAAGGATCACACTTGAGTGATTTCTCTCCAGTCTTCATATATATATATATATATACGTATATATACGTATATATATGCATATACATATGTATACACACATATCTTAAAGTTATTTACTAATACTGCAAAACATGTGATTTTCTGATATTTTCAATTAGGACTTTTCTGTGAGCAATTTCCCCTAATTTTAATGTATAAAAATACGTAGAAAATTCATGTCTGAATATTTCATAATATATTCAAGCATATCATAATTTTAGTCATTTAGACATATGAAAGTATAGGTTATCTTTGCATAGCCCAATACTAAGTGGTATCATTTTTTCAATCATTGTTAATTTGGCAGATAAAATTATATCTTATTTAAAGTTCAATTATTTGCTTACTGTGGATATTAAAAATAACTTTATGAGCCATTTTTACTTCTGCAATGGATTAAGAACCTTTGCCCTTTCTTTTCCATTTCTTGTGATTTTTATTAACATGTGCAAGAACTTTTTACTTTAAGCATATTAATTTTTTTAATTTGCAAATTTACTTTCACCAGTTTACCTTTCAATTTTGTTTATGATGCAAAATTTTTCATTAAATGGTATTCCACTCACTGAAAACCTCTATTAAATCTTCAAAGGTCCCTTGTACATGGGCACTCAGATGGAACAAGTAATACTTTACGATGGGCAAGTAGTAAAAGAATGTTGGTTTCATTTAATTTACTACTTTGATAGTCCCTTAAGAGAGAACAGGTGGGGAGTATTTTGATTGATAGGTCTTTGGTTTTTAAATCATACATTTGTATGCTAAACAAATACAGATGGATAAGAGCTCATATAAGAAGGAAATGCACAGGGGCTGGAGCATTGGCTCGGCAGTTACTGCATTTGTCTGGCACGTGCAAGTACACGGGTTCAAACCCCAGTACCTATGTACACAACTGTCAGAGCAATGAAAACCATGTGAAAAACTCAATAAAAATTGATTCTGTGTCTATCTCTCTCTCTCTCTTTAAAAGAAAAAAAAAAGGAAATGCACAAATAAAACTCAAATATTTCAATGGTTATGTAATCCAAGTGTTTTATCATTATTTTCTGCAAATACTTTATGTTGAATTTTCACATTATCAATCCAATATTGTAATGGATCACAAATTTCATTTAAAATATCTTTTGGGTGCATGAAGATTCTCGGATTTCTTAGTTATTTCTGTCCCCCCAAGGGAAAAATATCTATCTTTCAGCTTTCCTTCTATTTTTACCTATCATCCACTTATCAATCAACCCTGTGGTTTTCCTATGAGCTGCTGTGTCTGTGTCCAAAGGGTTAAAAACTCTAGAAAGGATCTGACCACTGATAGTGATAGATAAAATTATGCATGCACACGTGTGTGTCTGTTTCCTTCCTCAAGTCTTGATTGTTTATTGAAGGCCTTCAGACTCATGGGTTTCTAGTTATATACTTCTGTATCTTAACAAAATGCTTTTGGTTCTTATGTAAATTTCAAACAACATTTCATCTACAATATGTAGGTAACTTTCAAAGCACTTCTCATAAAGAATCATTAAACAAATTCTCTTCCAGAGTACATCTATTATGGTTGGATTACAAATACACAAAATGAACTAAAAATACACACACAGAAAAACAGTAAACTGTATGAAGAGGCTAATGTGGTGTGTCAATGAGTGAAGAGAAAGCCACCAAGCAGAGGACAGTGCTGGCTATGCTTACAGGCAGTGCCTTTTACTGTGAAATGGGCAACAGAAACATGGAGCACCATGGCAGGGGATTGATACATTCATGAATCTAGAACTGAAAATAAAAGCTTCTAGGACCCAGAGCATCACAAAAATATCAAGCCCATGATCAAATACTTTTAAGAACTTCAAGTTGGTGATAAAAATGTTATCAAACCAAGCGTATAGCCCTTGGGAGAGCATGCAACCCTGAACAACTGTAGAAAGCACCTGTGTATCAAGGGGGCCCCTCTTGACTGATGTGGCTTTACACTTACTCAAGTTTTGTTTTCTCCAAAACACCTCTGATTGTGATTTGACTTCCCACATCAATGTCCCAAACGGGAAATGAAATGCTGACTAGTGAATTAAGTATCTAGTCCCCTTGACAGGTTTTAAATATATGCTTATATAGTCCAAGTGAATTTTTCTAGTTGGAGTCAGAATCCTTGAATCAAATAAGCCTTCAGCAGTTTGAAGACAGAGTTTATGAAACTACAACACTTGGACCTGGATTGTGGTTAAAACAAAACAAAACAACAAATTTCAGTATATATTTGGTGTATTTGGTGAGACCTCTTGTGCAAAGTCCATATCTTGGGGGATTCTTCCATTTGGACTTACAGCTCATATTTATTTACTGAAAATGTAGTACTGACTTAGGAGACCATTTGGAACCAAGGGGAAATCCAGTGACCTTGTGTTTCATTTCAATGCAAAAGAACTGCAGGATTGGTTAGTTTCTATTGATTTCAGGTTGCCTTGAGGGTAACAGCTCCCTTTCTTTTCAAAGCCTCATAATTCCTTCAACAAACCAAATTCAGCATCATGCCTCTGTACGCACTCATCTATGCTACTTCCCGCGCTTCAGCCTCTGCATTTCTCAGTATGCTTCCCCAGAATGCATACTGGTTGGGAACCTAGATTCCAGAATCAGACTCTCTCAGTGCAAATCCTGAATCAAATAACTTTCTAATTGTAGGAAAGTTCTTTAGCTTCCTGGTGTTTCGATTTCTTCATTTATTCAAGAGGACAGATAACAGCTAATATGTATTGAGCGTTCACCGTATTCAAAGCACACTATATCAGACTATATCATCTCATCTATCTTGTCTGACAGTCATAGGAAGTAGTTAGCATCAATATCTCTAAAATGGGCAGCTACTAAGAAATTAAATGGCTTACATAATCAGTAAGGAATAAAGCTAGCATTAGAAGTCATTGTTCCAGCTGCAGCACCTCCTTGTTATCATACGCCTACCTCAGGACATGTTGTGTGACATGGGGTATGACACAGCAGTGGGCCTAGGCTTGCTCTTTAATGCCAGTTATCATTTTAATTATCATCATCATTGATCAAAGGTCCTATTCATCCTCACCTTGATTTGTATCCTGGACAGTATACGGTATCTAGAGATGACTTAATAAGCGTCCACTTAATGAATGAATTTATTTTACTATGCTCCAATTAGAAATAAAGTCAACTTTGAGAGACCAAATAACTCCCAGTATTTGATAGAATATTTCAGTGATAAGACAGACTTGACTTATACAATTCAAATACACTAATACCTGAAAAACTGTAGATTTTTTTCTGCAACAGAGTATACTTACTGAACACAAAGATATATAATATTATCTATAGATATGTCCCCAGGTCAGGTGATAATAAATATATAAAAATTAAAAGAAAAAATACAGGTGCTGATTTAACTGTACAAGATGAGGGGAAAAGACATTAATTAGAGCATAATAATCCATTTGACATTTTGTATCTATAGTTTCCACCCATGGGATATTGATATTGGGATTAGGAGAAGAAATTCCCATTTCCATAAAAACATAGCATAGTCTGCTAATGAGACAAAGCTCCAAATAGTGCCTGTGTTTAATGATTTTAAAGGCACATGTTTGAAGTTGGTAGGGTGAAGATGCTTGCCTTTCTGCAGTATTTTCTCAAGCATGCTTCACTAGCGAAGGAGGTGTGCAGCGCTTTCTCAGAAAGTGCTCTAGAAAGCTTGTACAGTGAACCGACGTCAGTTTAGAAAGTCTCCACCCCACAATTTAGTTTGTTTTCATATTAAAAAAAGACTTGGAAATGTTCCTGTGAGACATGGAAAAGTACCAAGATCTGTCAAGGAAAAACATTTTCCTCCCAAATCCTTGAAGTCAATGAAAATGGTTTTATATGATGAATCACCAAAAGAAAAAGTTCTATTTTTATTGGAATAAAATTAATAATTTCTATGAATGCAGAGGACAATGGAAAGTAGACACAGGCAACCAATGCTGGAATTTTAACACTGCGTGCGGAAAATCCCGTGACATAAATACTAGAGTACTGGGGAGGAATCTATGCAATGACAGGTTCCTTTTTTTATTATTTATCTTTAATGCTCTTAGTTTCTGTGTGCTGGGAAAAATTATTTTAAATGTTTTCATAACTGGGAACTTTTGCACAATTGTGAATGCATTTATCTAGACAAATAAATCCAAAAAGAAGTTTAAAGTAAGCATAGGATGCAACATGCAAATTATTCTGAACTAATGCAACTTAACCTGAGATATTCAAGTCAAATATCACATGTCTCTAATAGTCTTGCTTTGAGCTTCAGGGGGAAAACATCATTTATTTGTAGCTGCCAAATAGTATATTCTTATACTATTCTAATTTAATAAGCAGGCACCATTTTCACTGCCCCAGAAAATTTATGTTGGTCTTTGGACAGGTTTGGCTGTCTTTTTAAATCTAGTGGTCTGTGACCATCGAAGGCTTTAGCCAAAGGGAAAATGACTCCATAAATCCTCAGAGGCTGTCTCACTTTAAATTATAGTTTGAAGGTTTCAGGACTATATGAAAAGCTTTTGAACAAGAAAAATCAACAACCCCAACACACATGCATTGGAAGCTATTCTGCTTCACTATAGGATGCATTTGTCAATCTTTATGTGTGCCACTTTCCATAGTTAGAGACTCGGCAACACCTGCAGAGACCTGCTTCTTAATTATGAGATCTGGTCACATTACATCATGAAGCACATTAGTGTACAAAGTAGTTTTTGATACATAAAATATGATTATATTTCTGCTCTTGATATTTCACAAAACAATAGACCTATTCATTATGTCATCACTGGAAAGCAAATTATGTTGTTTCAAAGAATTGACATGTCACTTTTCTTTAGAATTCATGTTAGAACCCTTTAAATCAGCAAAGGTGTTATTTTGAAACCTCACTGGCAGACAAAATGCACAGAAAAAATCTTGAGATTATAGATTATCCATCAATTCTAATAAAGTAACAGGGCTGAAAAATCAATTTCCAAACTCATGTTGCTAGTTAATAACTAAACAAAGGGAAGATCTTAACCAAAGACTTAGGGTTGCAATTCTAAAATGGTAACATTAACAACAATAACTTGCACAGCTTTAAGATGTACGAGGACATCTTGAGTCCTGATGTTCACCATGGTTCCCATATTTTGCCTTGGCATACATCCAAGATGCATCACTTATTTACTAATTTGCCTAACTCCTAAAATCATTTAATTTGAGACTCCTGCTCTATGTCTATCTAGAATATGAGGAGTGCTTTCCAGTCCATACTTCTTCCATGAATAAAATATAATTGTCAAAATGAAACTAGACTCCAAACTTCTCAAAAAGATTATAATTTCATTATATTGCAAATGCAAAATACATGATGTCCTTTATAGACAGAACTCCTTCCATAAGTCAAATCTGGCATCATTAGGGGCTGGAGCGGTGGCTCGGAGGTTACAGCCCTTGCCCGGCATGTGCAAGTACACAGGTTCGAACCCTAGCACCCACATACACAATTAAGTGTCAGAGCAATGAAAGCCATAAAAAAATTGATTCTCTCTCTCTCTTACTATCCTTCTCTCTTAAAAAAAATAAATCTGGCATCACTGGAAAATTACATATGCAAAGCATTGCCTCTGTGAGGGCTAATTTCATGTGTCAACTTGACTATGTACAGGGTGCCTGGACACTTGGCTAAGCCTTATTTCTGAGTATGCTTGTAATTTGTTTCTAGATAAGATTAATGTTGAATAGGTAGACTGAGTGAAGTAGGCTTCCCTCCCCAATGAGAACAGGCCTCATCCAAGGTCTGAATAGATTAACAAGTCAGACTTAGGATTCTTTCTCTCCTGTTGGACTGAATAGGAATATTAGTCTTTTTTGTCTTCAGACTGGGATTGAAACATGAGCTCTTCTTGGGACTGAGGCCTGCAAGACTTGGATTGAATCTATGTCTTCAGTTGTTCTCATTCTTAGGCCTTTAGACTTGAATTGGAACCGCACATAGGCTCTCCTGGGTCTCTATCTTCCTCGTTGCAGTTCTTGGGACTTCTCACTCTTCTTAATTACATAAGCCAATTCCTTCACATCTGTCTACCTACCTGTTCATCTATCTATCCACCATATACACATACGCATTGCTGGTTTAGTTTCTCTGGAGAACCCTCACTAAAAGAGCTTCCTGATCAAACAATGGGCAAAACTAGAGCTTTGAAAAAACATCTCAAACCTGAAAGGAAAAGAAGTCTCCTTAATGTTCCTTAGGATTATAAACATTTTATCAGATTGTAAAGTATGGAATCTCCAGGGTACAGTTGATTATTAGAAAAAAAAAATGGAGGCCAATGAAGATTTCCTGGATTTAAACAGAGAAAACTGAATTAAAAGGAAACAGACCAAAACCCAAAATCCAACACAGGCCCCACAGTGCACATTCTATTCTTGACTGTGCCTCAAGGATTGAGAAAAGTTAAATGATCCTAGGAGCCTTGTGAAGAACTTAGGTGAAACGCTTCGGTTCCTACAGCCAAGGGTAGTTCCTTAGGATATACACTGTGCAGAGCCTTGGGTTAAGAACTGAGGATGTATCTCCCCTCTCAAGGACCTGTCGGTTTAAGAAAGGAAGAGCAAATGAATGTGCAAGCTGATGTAAACAGAGCGACATGGGACAGGACAGCTGAATGAGCAAAACACCGAGGCAGGAAGGGGCGGGGGAGGGCTCATTCTATGTTCACAGGAATGCTATTCAGCAAGGTATAGAGGGGAAGATGACATTTAAGCTGAGCCTTAATTAGCATGACTTCACAGGACAGCAAGGCTGGGAAGTCCCTGAAGGAAGAAAAAACACCAAGCCCACAAAGGCAGACTAGGAAACTACAATTTCACTATTTGTGAAATGCCAACCAGCTAGTTGGTTGTGTTTGGAACATAGGTCCCTGAAGCACGTGAAGAAGCAAAATAGGAGAATATCTGTGCCATATTTTATTACATATAATGTGTGCCTGTGTTTGTTAGACCTTTGATCCTAATAGCAACTCTCTGAAGAATGCTACCTCAAAAAATTTTGATACTAAGATTAGATATAAAAAGACACACTGTGTGAAAATGGTCCGCTGTGTGCAGGACTCCCTCCTCACCCACTTCAGTTTATCCCCGCCAAAATCTCAGACAAGCAGTTTGGGCAGTTGAAATCTGAGTTACCTGACAAATGTGCTCTGTGCAATTTGTTCTTACTCCTCCCAGTTCCTGGGCAACTAAAGTGAAGCGAACCGAATGAGAGAAGGAAACAGAAAGCAAGATGGTGGAGAGAGGAGGAGGGAAGACAAATAGGTGGTGCAAGATGTGTGAGGTCCAGGTCAATGACAACAAAACCACTCCACTGGCAACAGAAAAGAGCAGGCCTTTTTCAACATAAAGCTTTTCTACATTTAGGAAGCTCAGGACTATTTTTGAGTTTAAAGTAACTGATTGTAAAATGTCAACATTGGGATAAACAGTTGCATTTGTAAAGTATGCAATTATAAAACAGCTGATTAGGTGACAGGGATTAGCCAGGTGCTCTGCCTTGAATGCAGCATGAAGAACCCTAGGCTGAACATGAGCACCTCCTGCAAATGGGGCTTTACCAAAGACATGGAGATGGCACGGGGCTTCTCTGGCCTGTGCAGAGCCAGTCAGGGGCAGCAGCTGACAGCCTGATGGTTAGCTATTTACTGAAGGGAACATCCCCTTGCCCTCTCAGGTGTTCTAGAGTGAGCTGAGGGAAGGAGCCATTGCCAGGAGGCCCCCAAGAGTCCTGCCTCACTCTCCACGGCTCAGCTCTCTCTGCCTTAGAGGTCTCCTCGGAGTTCCCAGCTTTGGAGCTGCCTTATTCCAGAGAACCAATATAAAAATGCACCCTGCTTTCTCCTTTCCCCTTGTACATACATGTCCTCACAAGGCTGAATTGAAAAATTAAGGTGACTTTGCTGTTGTTGCTTAATTGTACTTCATTTTGAATTTCTGCCAGTAACCTCTTTTTTTCTTTATTGGGTTCAAATTCTCTTGTTGCATCTTTTATTTTTCTTACACATTTTAAAAAATCTTGGTTTATAAAGCATTTGAACTATTCTTAGCTTATGTTTTTCTCAGATGACATAAATTGAAATGCTTGATTGCTTTTGCTAATTTATGGCTAGCATTCTTCTTAAATTTTCCTTTAATATTTCAGTCTCCCAGCTCTGATTTTTTACATTTTGCCCTCTGCAATCCTAATGTCCTGGTGTCACAATTGTCACCCTAGTTTTCTTGATTGACCAGTGGCACACAGGATGGGCAACAGAGGAGAGCCTTTTCTCAAAGGGAAGAGAATGGATGTTCCCTCTGCTTTTCCAAAACACCCTCCTTTCAGCTCCTTCATTGGTTCCCCTGAACACTTCTATTAATGTGGAGTTTAATAAGACAAGATAAAATGAATTCCATGCTGAGTGACTTATGAAACCTTCCTCAGGCCATCACAGTTCACCTTCTTGTGGCACAAACCATTTACTGCCCCGGGTCATTTGCAGGATCAAAAATCCTAATCCATGTAACTGGTGGGCAAGGGGCAGTATGAGATCAGAGTCCTGTTCAGAGGAGGGCACTAACGCAGCTCCCGGTGGCCTTTAGGTTCCAGTGAGAGTTCCATGGAAGAGGAACTGAAAGTGTGCAACATGGTAACCCTGGGCTTTGTCTTGCAGCAGGCAGTGGGTCTCCACGGAAGCTCTTTCTTATCACAAAGCACAGGAAGAGGCTTTTGATATGTAGGATCTCTCCAATTACCTACCTCCTTTCTAAAAGAGACGTTTTGGATTTAAGAAAAGTAGAGAGAGGACACAGAGAGAGAAATAAGTAAAGTAGAGAGGAGCTGGTTGGGTCTGTAAAATCTTTAAAAAAAAAAAAAGGCATTTTTTTTTAAAAGCCAGGCATAATTTCAGAAACAGGAACATTTACACAAAATATTCTTAATCTTTTCTTTAAAAGAAAGAGAAACCAGCTTTGATTGCAAAGAGTGTAAAAAAAAAATCACTGCATAAAAAATTTGTGATTTTCTTTCTTTCAAATACTTGTGCCAATCTTGAATCTTATTACCATTTTTAAAAAATACCATGGACTGCTGGAAGCCAGCAAGGCAGAAGATTATTCCTATTATCAGTGAATGGTGCCCTGCACAAATATGTATCGCTACATCTCTTATTTTTTATTTTATATTTTGTAAAATACTGACCTTTAGCAAAAAGAAAGTTAAAGCTTACTTAAGATGTCCAAGTCTATGGAGAGTGAAGAAGTTTTTTCTTCCGCTCTGCTTTTCTCTGGGGAAAACGTCAATAAAATTGAGAATTCAGAAATGTTTCAAATGTTCTCAAAAATGCTTGTGATCCCTCAGAGTCCTATCAATAAATCAGTTCACAGAATCTGGTAAAGGTTTATTTATCTGGGTAGAACTAAGGAATTTGTACTAAATCACTACATTTCTTGAAATATTCGTTCTCAAATGAAATATCAAAACAGAAAGAGAAAGAAAAAAAATATTTTGACCTAACATCTTAATGCAGCGTTACTATGAAAACAGGGAAAGTAAAAAGTTACATTTCCAGAAACAGTCAGCCTTCATTTCAACCAACAGTAGAAAAGTCTGTTAGTTTTACTCGTTTTAGAAACTAGTTTGCAATACATATATTTGAACTGCTTGGCTTATTATAACCCAAAAAAGATTGGTTCACATGCTGAAAACCCCAGCACAGTTCAATTATTCAAAGCAATAATTACTGATTAACTATACTAATTTCCCCCCACACATTTGGATACTAAAATGAACATGAAGAAATCAAAACAACTGAGCATTCCTTGAATCAAAATTACACAAAATCCATTTAAACACATACATTTAGAAATGACCACATTCAAACTCTGTACTCCCTTTTTGACTAGATAGTCTACTAGTTATATTTGCCATCTATAGCATGCACAAGGATATTATTTTTTTAAAATACATACACTCAAGATGTGGTAATAATATGAACTCCAAAAGCACCAATGAAATTCAGTTTTCAAAGAACACGAATTGTTCAACACTTTCCACTGTCTCTCTTCATCATGTACAAGTATCTAGAAATGCCATTGATGGGAGAATAAATCTTTCTGGAAAATTTCCTTTAAATGGAATCAAAGGTTAAAAGACACACATTGGAAGCTCTAGAGCACAAAGGACTCCAATATTACCTTGAGCAATTTATAATGAGCTTTAATTTACCCATTTAGAAAACCTGATTTCCATAGGAGAGGTACAGCAGTAATAAATCTTGTCCTGCTAAGAAGTCTAAGAGAGGAAAACAAAACAAAATCTCAACAACTATTTGTGCATTAACTCTTTCATACCACTGACAGCCATGTTGTTAATGATGATCTCAGGGCATTAATTTCCATCCTAATAGATTAAAGTATTAGAACATTAATCTAAGGTTAGCAACAGTGATAAAGTTTTAAAAATAATTTGTCTTTCTTGAAAGGCATGATATCAAATGCTTTCATTTGTAAGTCTAGATAAATTTTAATATTATTCCCTATAAATAGACTTATGGCATATATTGTCTTCATGACTGATTCTAAACATATGGAAATAAATGTGTAACAAACCCTGTGGTTTATCAATGACTAAGATACTGGTTTTTAACTTTCCTTGTTAAGGGAGTAGAACATGACACTGAACATCTGCTACTCAAACAACCATCTCTGTTGCAAATTTTTTTCTAGTTCTTCCACATTTCCTTGTATTATAACTATTTTTCTCTTCACTTTTAGTAAATTACAAATCCCGTCCAACCGAGGACTCTATCTTATTGACACTGTGCCCCCTCCTACATTGAATACCACACCTTGAACGTAGCAGAGATACTTCTGAAATCTGGTGGTATTGGAATATCAACTGGAAGTTCTCAGTAACTAAGGCCTAATGAAGACTTCCCAAGCTGTTGTCAAAACCAATGGACGTAGATCCAGCTTTGAAGTGGTTCCACCTATTTATGTCTACCACCCGTGCACAGTTCTCCAAATCCCCCAGTTGTTCCTTCTACCAGTATTGCTAATTTCCCTACAATGCCCTCACCATCACTTTATTTGTAATGGTATCCATGTATTAAGAATAATGGAATCTATTCCAGACACAAACCTTCCAGATAAAACAAATGAGGATAAAACTCTCAAGTTCCGTATTAACATGAAATGTCATGTACTCCTGCAGTCATTTAACTGTCTAACTGTCAACACCACAGGCTGGAGACCCCAGTGTGCCCCCAGAGAATTGCTGCTACTTTCCGATTCGCCCCTTTAACTCTCGGATCACAGCCTACCACGAGGATATTATCACATTTCTTAGAAAGGAAACAAGGGGCTGTGTTTTAGATGAACATGAAATAACATGTCTGAGACAGAAGCCAGAGTTCTTTGTCCTACCACTGTCCTGGAGATTAACCTGAAAAAGGCACCCAACACTTTGAACTCTTCTCCCAAAGCATTAATCTTCCCACATTACCTTCTGAGGACACTATGCTATGAATTAAAAATACTCACAGAGCCAGTGAGCCTTCCACAGAGCCTGCTAAGCTCTCCAGTGAATATAAAGGGATTTGTAAAAGCAATGATTGTCTTCCCTATGAAAAAAAAGTTTGATACTTCAATCTCCCACTTTATTTCTGAGGTAAAATAGCAGATGCACTATTATCAGGAAACCACAGGTATAATAGCAAGTTACGTACATTCGGGGCCCATCAATGGCCTGAGAAAAGCATGCTAATATAGAAATAAGGGCATGACAATCAACAGGAAGCTGCACTTGAGTATTGCGCATTTCCAATAAATGGTGGGGTTTTCCTGAAGAAATGCTTTACAATTTGTAGTAAGTTACAAGGCTCTGTTTATAAAGTTCACTTAAATTACAGATATGGATAACACTGGGATTGTAATACTTCTCTTCATTTCTCAAGGTGATTTATAAAAACCGTATCATGCAATGTACGTGCAAGTGTCATTAAGTGATAGAGTACTATCAGAATTCAGTACACTTCATCTCAGATTTTAACAGCTTTGTTCAATGACAAAGCTAAGGATGAAGAAATCTTATTAAAATAGATCATTTTAATTACTGAAATGATGTGCACACCATAAAAGGTTAATTTTTAATATTAGAATAGAGTATGGCATTGTTTATACAGCCTAATCTCACTATTAGTTTGCTATGGTCTTGGTTTATTGAAGCATGGACATGACTAAAAAGTCTTCCATTACTTATTGCCTTAAATGTGCCTCCTGCCTTCTAGGCATCTATTCTGTAGCTCAACAGTTTTTCTGAAGGACAATACTACCTACCTTTGGAAACAATATATCACCCATTTTTTTATTGTATTTAGGTTAATGCAGAAAGAATCTGACATTTAAAAACTCTTATGTGAGTTTTTATTTTATTTTTTAAAGAGAGGGACAGTGAGAGAGAGAAAGAGAAAATCAATTTTATTTAGTTTTCCATGTGGCCTTTGTTGTATACAATGTGAGTTATTTTAAAAAGAAACTTTTTTAAAATTTCCTTTTCTGGGGGGTGGTATAACTAATCTGGTTGGGGTCTTACTAATATATTATGGATCTTGCATATTCTGAGTTTACACCAGTACCATGCTGAGGGAGATATATTGCTATACTAATTAACTTGAGGAAAAAATAAGAAATGAAAGAAAAAGTACAGGTATGATTTCAGAAGTGAAATCTTTTCAGGAAAATCATGTAAAAAATAATTGATTTTCGTAATAAAGATCATAAAGTATAATAATAATGTGTTTGTAAAGACAAAGCAATTCAGCTATATGAACACAATAGTTCTGGAGCTGGGATGTTTACAATTTCTAGGCATCATAAATCATTTGAGTCTAGAGAATCCATGATTACTGAGTTCATTTAGTCACTCAAAAGTAGGCACTAAGCGCTGCTGCATGTAAGGCTACATGGTTGGGCCTGGGTACACATAGGTCAGTAGAGGTCACCTCTGCCTTCCTACTGCTTATGATGAGGCCCAGTGGTTCTGAACCCTAGCTGCACATAAGAATGTTTACAAACACTGATGATGTGGCTCTACCTTCTGCTTCAACACGTCTAGAGTGACACTGGAACAACAGTATGTTTAACCACTTCCCTAGATGGTATTAACATGGTGGGGAGGCACGAGATAAGTGTATTATTATAACATTGTATAAGTGCTGTAAAGGACAAGTGTGAGACTTTAAAGAGTGATTAACAAGACTAAGGAATGAGGGATTAGGCAAGAAAGGTCTCTTTGAATCTGTGATAGGTAAACTGAGAACAAAAAGGTGACTGGCAGTTGGGAAATGGAAAGAATGCGAAGGGAAGACTTTGAAGCCTAGGGAACAGCCCTCGCTGGTTGAAAAGGCAATTGGGAAGCCAGCATGGCGGGAAAGCAGTGAGTTAAGAACCTTAGGGGCCCACAAGATGCTGGAGCAAGGATTACAGGTTTTGTTAGGTACAATGAGAAGCTATTGGATACATTATTGTTCTTTCTAAAAGTAACATTAAGGGAGAACATGATGATTTTTCCCATACACTTAATATTTCCAATTTAAAATTGGATTAAAAATCTAGAAATCCAGATAGATAGAGAAGCCTCCAAGAGAAATTAAGCATAGTTTTCATCTTCTTCAGATGCAAATGGCATATTCAGCAGGTCTCACTGCTCCTTATTCCTCAAACTTCTCCACTCTTTACCATTTTGACCATGACACGGAATTTTCATGTTCTAAACATGTTTCCTTTCTTTTTTATTTTTTATGGTACTGGGGATTCACCCCAGGGGTACTTACCCACAGAGACACATTCCCAGCCCTTTATATTTTTCATTTTGAGACAGGGTCTTGCTAAGTTGCTGAGGCCTCTCTGAGGTGCTAAAGCTGGCTTTGAATTTACGATTCTCCCGCCTCCGCCGCCTGAGCTGCTGGGATTACAGGTGTGCACCACCACACAGGGTACCATGTTGTCTTTCAATAAAGCAGATCCTCAAAGAGAAGCCTCTTTAAACTGCAAATGTGCACATTGTGTAACTGATAAGAACTGGAATTCAGTAACTATTGATGTATGTTCAGTATCACGGAAACAAATAAATAAAGGTAAAAGAAGGGGCAATATGCAGAACCAGGGTAAGCTGACCACCGCCACTGTTAACACTTAGGTGGCGGACGTACCACTAGCTAAGAAATCATCTGTCTGTTCCGCAACAGTTCTTTACTCACATGACACAAACCAATCAGCAATACATATTCAGGAAGTGAATGTGACACTATATTCAAGAGGTGGGGTCTTAAAGCATTTATGTGTAGCTTTTGGTAATAAAATCTTGAGGAATGCCACTGACAAGCTTATATAAAATACCAAGCTAGACAGCATGGTGTAACCCAACATGTGACATGTGACATAATGTCACATGCCAACAACCATGACCAAGAGCCCAACCAGCAAGTTAATGAATGAGAAAATCTGACTGCACATTTGCAGACTTTCTGAAAAAAGGGATCCAGTCAAGTACCCAGCAAGAACACTCCAGGCTGTTGAATGTATGGTACGAGGGCGGCAGTGCTGAAATTATCTACTTATAGCAGAGCAGGGGAGAACAAGCATACATAAGTGATGAGGAAGGGAGAAGAAAGGGAGAGGAAAAATAAACCTTAAAAGCACATTCAGTGGGCTGGAGCGCTCACCTGCCACAAGTGTGTAATGTGAGTTGAAACCCAGCACCATATACACAATGAAGTCTTGGAGCAATGAAGACCACATGAAAAACTAAATAGAACTGATTCTCTCACTGTTTCTTAAAAACAATGAAAACAAAAACAAAAAAACACGTTCAGTGAGGACCTAAGCAAGCACAGGCAAATCACTGTTTTTCTCCTTACCTTTGTGCTGGCACTATATTATCCAAGGCCAGTGGTTCACTTCCCATGCTTAAGAACCATGGAGAACACCAAGGAGCTCTTGGTCATGTGACCTTGTACAAGTTACTTAGGCACAGTGAGTCTTCCCTTCCTTATCTATAAAATGGAGAGAATATTACCTAATTCCTTTGTCTATTTTGAATATTACATTCTCACAGAGCCCATCACCTTAGAAGTGTATGATACACATTTGTTATATATACGTATACATATATGTGTGTGTATATATATATATATTTTTTTTTTAAGAGAGAGAGTCAATTTTATTTAGATTTTTCATCTGGTTTTAGTTTTTCTGACACTTAGCTGTGTATGTGGTGCTGAGGTTCGAACCTGGGTCCTCATGCATGCCAGGCAAGTGCTCTACCACTGAGCCACCTCTCCAGCTCTTCTGTTATATTTTCTGGTATGAAATTCATCTTTCTCAGATGCTAAATTCATGTGTGTGTGTTCATATGTTTTTATGTCAAGTTTATGCTATTATGACAGTTTTAAAGATCCACCAATACAATTTGAGTACCTCTTTGAAAAAGCTTTCTGTAGCTTTCTGATTACAGTTAACATGAGAAATATCTGTATTCACAAAACTGATACCAAAACAAAGAAAAAGAAGTTGATGTCAGTGGTTAGGAGATTAGGCTATGAAGTCAGAGAATCCTCAGTTCAATTCTGGTTCTATACCATTTTCTATAATTAGGGATATTTCTATACATCTGCTACCTCATCTATAAATTTAGGAAAATAATATTTTTCATTGGAATTATTTTTAGGATTAAGATGGGCAGGGATTGCCACCTTGTGAGCTCTCAGTACACATATTTTTTTTTAAAGAGAAAGGGACATTGAGAGAGAAAGAGAAAGACAGAATCAATTTTATTTAGTTTTTTTATGTGGCTCCCATTGCGCTGAGAGCTAGGGTTCGAACTTGTGTACTCGCACATGCCAGGCAAGCACTGTAACCGCTGAGCCACTGCTCCAGCCCCAGTACAAGTAATTTTAAAAATCATGAGCAAAGAATGCTGTGGGGAGAAGTTCATAGTGCATGAGAAGGAAGGAAGTGGTAACCTGGCATTTTAAAGATGACCTATAATCGTCAATCCTTGTCAATGTATGTATAAGTAGCACATTGTTTTCAAACGATAGGTGAAGGACACTCTGAAGAATGCATCTTATTCAAAAAATATTGCTATTTGTAGGCAGAAAACTCACACCGGTCTCCACTGATGACTTCCTGACCACATGGCACATGGAGGTACAGAAGCTCAGAGAAGTAGCAGGGAGCACAAGGCTTTCCCATCAGCTGCGGGGCACAGCTGTGCTCCGGAACTTCAGACTGAGCAGCCAAAAAGGGTGTCACCCATTTCTTCTGGAGCACCTTGGGAAATAGGCCAGTAAAACACAATACCCACAATCATCTTCAAAGAACATTTTGAGCAAAATTCTACATTCTGCACATGTTAACACTTAGAGCCTTCCAAGTATCTGGTATACAATGTATACTTAACTAATATTAAAAATAACCCAAAACTCCTTCAGTGAGATAAAAAGAAAAAAAATAGTGTTATAATAGCATTACCAGCAGCTATGATTTTATATCTGTAATCATGGAATTATCAAAATTAACACCAGTGCTGTTACTTAAAAGAGATGTTAAAAAAAAAAAAAGCTAAAAGCCTCACTTGAATGAAGTCTTCAAAGTATGATGGAACTATCTTTAAAGGATATGGCCTGTGACCAGGGAAATAGTGGATCCCTAAAGAATATGCATCAGTTACACACCGTATATTGGACAAAAACAAAATGAATTACTTCTTCTTAAAGGCACAGAAGGATAAAACGTGGTCTTCATTCTTTTTTTTTTTTTTTAAGAGAAGGACAGTTAGAGAGAGAGAGAGAGAGAGAGAGAATCAATTTTATTTAGTTTTTCGTGTGGCTTTTGTTGCTCTGAGACTCTGTCAGAGTACCTGGTGCTGGCATTTGAACTTACGTCCTTGAGCATGCCAGGCAAGCGCTGTAACTACTGAGCCACCGCTCCAGCCCTTGGTCTTCATTCTGAACATGTTCTCAGACAATTCCCTGACACAAGAGACCAGGTGATCATATGAGAACCTGACAAAGAAAGGTAAAAAGAAAATGTGGAGAAAATAAGAATGAAAAATCATGGAGGGCTGGGGTTACAGCTCAGTGGTAGAGCAACTTGCTTAGTATGTGTGAGTTCCTGGGTTAGTACCACCCCTGCACACACACAAAGAAAGAGAAATAGTGAATGCAGACAAGAAGGAAAAAAGCAAGGGAACTGTGGGATTAGAAGTGACTAATTAAAGTCTAAGTATTAGGCTATAATCAGGCATCATATAACAAATGAGGTTTTCTAAATGAGGGCAAGAGGGCAAAAATAATAAGATCTACTGGTCACCAAATTATATTTCATTGTCAATAAATCTGTGGTCATAACAATTAAGTCAGTTCTTTGTATTATTAAATCAATTAGTTCTATATATTAGACCCAAATATCATGGGAAAAAATGATGGATATACCCTTCAAGTCTTTTGCCCTTCTACCAAGTACACCTACGTAAGCAAACAAGCTAATAAATACCCACCCCAGTGCTTTTAAATCTTATCTTCCTTCAGAGAAATGGGATGTGCGAAGTTCATACAATAGGTCCAGATTCAGCACGAAAAGGGAAATGGAATATTTTAATAATTTTTAAAAGGCATGGAGAATAGGTTATAATTTCATCTACGTTTTAACAAGCCAGTTTTAGATATATATTTACTAAATATCCAATCCTTACTATATGTCCAGATAAATGAGCAAAAAGAGACATCTGCTAATTTAGTGGACACTTCACTGAATATAATTCAGTAATGAACTAATTGATCATGTTTTGCCTCATTTGGTGCACATTTGAAAACTAGATCAGTAACCTCTTGCCCTTTGTATCATTCAAAAAGCACCATTTATCTAAAAGAACAACCTGCCAGATTCCCCCAAAACCAGCAATGTTCATCAAACAACCAAAATATAATAAAATTAATCTACACACCCTCCCCATAAAGCATCACTTTTTCTCCTACGCTGCACTGAACATATTTTTAAAGCACCCTTTAGCTAATCTTGCAGTAAAATGATATTAAGTAATTAACAGCATGACAATGATGGAAACAGATGTCACCGGTAAAAAATTTGGAGGCAAAGTGATGCAGAAGATAGAAAACCAGGAGACCTGGCTTTCTTCCCATAGATGCCATTCATTACGGCTTTCCCCAAGGCAAGTCATTTAACCTGGTTACACTAAGTCCTCCCTTTCTTCAGCCATCTGCTTTGCTCATAGGAATGCTGTGACAATTAGCAAGAGTGCCTACAAAAGTGCTCTGAGGTCACAAGAGAAGACTGCATAAATACAAGGTATTATTACTCTGATTACAAGGAACTATCAAGCAGATTTTTTTGTATAAGCTGTAATTATAGGGAGAGTAATCCACAAAAGCAAAGGTTATACTGCAAATTATAATATATGTCACTTTTGACACTTATTTTGGGCAAGGGTATTAGAGATGAAACATAAGCGAGAAGTAACTCTAAGTGAGATGCTGAGCAGAGGCGAGAGATCCGAGGAGCTACGCTGGAAAACAACATAGAGAGCCATTTGTTAAATGTAGGTTTGAACCAAAAGTTGCTAAAAGATGAACTCTGATGGCTTATAATAAAGCATGGTGGTTTAGTAGTTCATGAACAATGTTGAAAGCAATGTGGGGTTTTGCAGTCACAACCATTATTTCTATCACAGCACATGTTTCTAAATAAGGAATTTAAATCCTCCAAATAGCAGTGTTTAAGTGAAGGATAACTATTAGTAAGTTCTATTAGCATTTTCCATAAAGTGAACAAAACATTTAATAAAACCACACTTCATTAGTCAAACCTCTTCTATTTCCAATTACCCATATTCTAATCTGCCTACATTTTTATTTCTTAATTAAAGTTTCTCTGATCTATCAAAGTGTCATCAATTAAAATCAAATGTAAATTAATTGTGGCTCTGGCTCCCTACACCACATACGATTTTCATCAGCCAATATTGTACTCTTCCTTGAGAGTTTCTGGGTAGGTTTAATTTATCTAAAGCTTGAAAAGTAATTTTACTCCAGGTAGATATTGAGGATGTGCATAAAACCCTACAAATCCTATTCTAATGGATGAAAGTATGTATTTATTTAAACTGTTTCAAATATAGTCCCCACAGACACCTTACAGCGATAGGTTCTTTATACCAAAGTTTCCCCATGCTTGAGACAGAGGTCATTTAGTGAGTCTCACGCCCTGGGGCACCTTGAACTTTGCCATATATGATTTAAGACTCTGGGTAACCTAATAATACAAAAACAGCTACAATTAATTTTTCATAGGCCAAAAAAAAAAGAAATTCCCCCCCAAAACAAAAGCAGCACATGCACGGTGGCATCACCCTAGAGTTGCCACTAGCAGTTCCACTAGGGAGACTAAGGTAAGCCCTTTATCAAGTTATCACTGACAAGTGTAAAGACGAGAAACTCAGGTTCAACCACAATGCTTTGGGGATAAGGCCAGAGGGCTGTGAAGCCAGTTGCAGAGGTGCATACCTATAATCTCAGCAACTTGGAGGCTGGGACAGGAAGATGGCAAGTTTGAGGCCAGCCTCGGCAATTTAGTGAGAACTTGTCTTAAAATTAAAGAAAATAAAAAAGGACTGGAGATGCAGCACCTCAGGGTTCAAGATGCCCCCCCCAGATTAAAGACTTCCCAAAATAGTTGGTTTTTATTGTGTTTACTGAATGTATTTTCTTTGACAAACATGTTCCTCGTTGTTAGAAAATATTATTCTACACTATCATCCAACCCTATACACATTTACCTTCCAAGAATGTTCAACATAATGAGAAATGTATTTTGTGCTTGACAAAATTGTTTCAGATCTCTATCCTAGTCTACCATTAAAACCAAAGGATATTCTTTTTACCTTTTCAATCAACAGCTAAACTCCAATATTCAGAGAATAATTACCAAATGCAAAAAGGATATAATGCTTTCAAGTAATAATTATATCTCATCTAGTTTGGAATAAATGGCAGTTGCTCATAACCAAAATACCTTTTTAGGATTAAAATTGAACAGAGGCAATTAAGGGCAGGTTTTTAAAGGAATGCAAGTGAAACTTATTTAACTAAACAGGAAAAAAAAAGGAAAAATCAGAATGCTAAGTTTATTTTATAGATGAAACATAACCAAGGGCAGGGGTTGATACTGCCTGGAATTAAAATCTATGCTATGGCAGGAAGTTTCCAATCAAACCCTCAAAACTACTTTGAGCTATGAATTTTAAAGGGGCATAAAACTGCTTAACTGAACAATTTCTGGGTCAGTCCTCTTTACCGAAAACTATCACCATGCTATACTGCAACCTGTCGGAAGCATGAAGTTTGCGAAGGCAGCACTACATGTGTAGTTTACCTTCTGACCTGAAGCGCAGAAGCAAGCATTTGGCAAATCTGGATAAAGGGCTGGTACTTCTGTTAGATTATCTCTTTCCAACATCAAATGACATTAACATTTTAGCAGCTGTGTGATTAAATACTGCTCACAATCAAACATCTTCATAAAACAGAGTGCTGACAAGAATCTGAGATTCACGGACTCCGAGATGCGAAGCATGAGGTACAGCTTCACTCTTCAGTTTTGAAAATTTAGCAACTGTACAAGGATTGCTTCCCCCACCTTAATTTGTTTCTATTTATTCTAGCAGTAACTTGTAACTCAAACAGGATTTAACAGAATTAACCAGTCACAGGGCTAGTAACAAGTCCTAAAACTTATTCAGACCTGTTGTATCTAAAAAGCCTTCAAAAACTAGAAAACTTCCCAATATTTTCTCCCTGGGATTAAAACAGTAACATTAATCTTCATACACACTTACATTACAGCATAATTCAAAGTAAACTATATTACATATATTATACATGCAGACATTGTTTACTTTGTATTCTAAAGTTTTCCAAAACCTACTATTAAAAAATATGGTGGTATATTTTACAGTGAATTATAACTAAATAGTTATAGTTCACTTTATAGTATAGTTATATATACTCCAAATTCTAAAATGGAAACACGTAACTTGATTTTTAAAAAATGGTTCATTAACATTTATTGAGAACTTTCCACATAGCAGGGATGTGCTGAGACCTCTATGTGGACAATTTAACTAAATGTTAATGGTACATGCTAATATTATCCTTATTTTTGCAAGCAAGAAAACTGAATCTCAAAATGGTTAAAAATTTGAAATGAGGTTCAGAGGCAAAGAAATATTGGAGATCATATTTGAAGCAAGGCAACTTGACCCCAGACTGCTAACTTTCACATACAAAATGCTTAATTTGATGCCATAAAAATTCATGGACATCTCCCAGGATCAGTGCTGTTTTTCTTTGGATCTACAGTAGGACTAAGCTATTCTATCAGTATCCATGCAATAAATGCAACTATACTCAAACACTTCAATATCAACCTGCTGAACTTTGCTTGCTTTTCTATTTAGCAAAAGAGGAATCTAAAAAGTATGCCTTCTATGCCCTTAAAGACCTTCTGATGTAGTTGAGGAGGTAAAAATATAGACTCAAGTGTTAAATATGGTTTTCAGATAAATTTTACAATAACTAAAAAAAAAAAAGTAAGACAAGCTTTTGGTCTAGGAGATTAAAAAAGGCAACAGGAGACTGCCAGTAAAGAAAGAACTAAACAAGCAAGGTGGGCATGGGTTAGTGCTACACATAACTCAGCAGCTGGGGTGTGACACGTAAGTTCTGGGTGATGGCCTAAAAACAAGTCAAAGGACTTCACCACTGCACGGTGCCACTCACGGCCACTCATGTTAGGGAAAGAGTTTCCACCTGCTGAGAGCAAGCAGGGCAGTGAGAGAACTTAAATTTGGGGCAGATGGTAATGAAATTGTATTAATGAGTAAAAAATACTCCAGAATTTGAGACAGGCAATGAAAAAGGTGGGGGACCAACATGAATGCTAAGGAATACAGTATCTTTAAGAATAGAGAAAATTGAGCATGTTTGTAAGTACTGAGAAAGCAGTCTACGTAGCAAGGCATTAGAAATTGTAAAAGGGGGTGGAGCAGTGGTTCAGTGGTTGGGGTGCTTGCCTGGCATGTGTGAGGACCCGAGTTTGAACCCCACACCCATGTACACAACTGGGTGTCACAGAAACCAGAACCAGATGAAAAATAAATAAAATTTGATTCTCTTTCTTTCTTTTACGCGCTCTCTCCCTATCTTTAAAAAAGAAAGAAATTGTAAAACAGAAATACGTAATTGAGGAGAAATCCCAAAGAAGCAATAAAATTGAGGATTATCACTAAAATGTAAATAAAAGGGCTAGACTTGGCAAAGGAAAGGAATGCTACTTATTTAAACAAAGCAAATAGATGTAGGTAAAAACACACCAACATACTCATATTGAAGGAAGGGGACTTGGATAGTCTCAACATTCCAGTCAAAAGAAGTTAATGCCATTCTGCTAACTGTAAAAGGAGTAGGGCCAGAGTCGGATTCAGGGAGACTTACATTGCCGGAGATGATCAAAATAGTGAATTAAAAATTACTTTTTAAATAAAAGTATGAAAACATTTGTTTTCATTTATGTTTTGTCAGGATTCCAGGGAAGAGAATTTCTCCCAAATGTCCATATGAAAAGAACCAACACATTTATATGAACATCGTATTTATTTGATCGTCTGATGATATATAAAATCAAAAGAAAATACATTTCTATTCAATTCATATTTATTGAGCCTTCTTTAAAGATTGCTGCCCAATGTCACTGCTGCCAGAAATGAAAATTTAAGCATGGAAGAATACTTCACAACATTCCCATCAGTCATTTGCAATTTACTTGGTTATCAATACATAAACTGTAGTTAGCTAAGTATAAGAGAATCATATTAAATTTTTCTTTAATGTGAAATAACAACAAATGAGCTATCTGGGTCCATTCCAAGTCACGAAGATTGGCAAGTTTGAAGCTTAGATTTCTGGGGATCTTTAGTCTTCAATACCAATTAAGTGTTATTGTGTCCATTAGCAGATTTGGGGGGAGTACCGGGGATTGAACCCAGAGGCACTTAACCACTAAGCCACATCCCCAACCCTATCTGTCTATTTATCTATCTTTATTTATTCAGGACAGGGCTTTCCTAAATTGCTCAGGCTGGCTTAGAACTGGCAGTCTTTCTGCCTCAGCCTTCCAAGTTGCTGGGATTACAGGCATGTGCCACTGTGCCCAGCAGCAGGTCATCTGATTAGTCCAAAAACTAATATTTCTGCTGCTAAATTTCAGAAATATTAGTTTAGCTACATTTACAAACAATGCACCTACCTATGACATACATAGTAATATTCTATTAGCAGCAAATTCTTTTCAGAAACATATTGGGAAGAAGTCTCGGTAATCTTCTGAAACATTATTCCCAAAGTTCACCCACGTAAGGTTAAGCAAAGTTCCCTTCTCCTTTTTTGCATTGAGATCTTTATCTAACTATTGTGGCTAAATGATATTGGCCAAGACTGATTGGTTGATGAACCTCCTATAAGCAATGCTTTCTTTATTGCCCTGCAAATGATCTAGAACCTCACTTTTATTTTTTAAGAGAGAGTGAGAGAGAGAGAGAGAGAGGGAAATCAATTTTATTTAGTTCTTTTCATGTGGCTTTCGTTGCTCTGGCACTTCGTTGTATATGTGGGACTGGAGTTTGAACCTACGTCCTTGCACATGCCAGGCAAGCATTATAACCTCTGAGCCACTGCTCCAGCCCTGAACCTCACTTTTCTTAAATACCAACTTATATTGTGAAATTATTTCAGACTTTCAGGTGTGTGTTTGTGTGTGTGTGTGTGTGTGTGTGTGTGTATAATATCAATTTTTTAAATGGCGCTGATTATTCCCTTGTGTCCTTTCCCTTTACAATGGGACTCTGGAATTCCTTTCATCAAAGGTGGAGTCTATTTCTATACCTCTAACTCCAGACTAGCCTTGACTTCTTCTGTCCAATAGAATATGGCAGAATTGTTACTGCACTGTTCCAAACTTAGACTTTTAGGGGCCTCGCATGTGTGTATTGGTTCCTTTGGAACTCTGCCATCACTGTGTGCAAGGGGTAGTCTGCTGTAGGATAACAGATCCCTGAGGGGCTGGAGTGATCACTCAGCGGTTGGAGTGCTTACAAGGACCTAGGTTCAAACCCAGGACCACATACATAACTGTGTCAGAGAATAAAGGCCAGATGAAAAAATAAAAATTTGATTCTCTCCCTCCCTCTCAAAAAAAAAAAAAATTCCTGAAGGAGAGCCCAGTTGTCCCAGTCAAAGGTCTTCTTAAACCACCAAATAACTAGCCAATTCCCAAACAAAAGAAGGAACACAGCCTAAACCAGGAGATCCACCTACCTAAATCTGCCCAAACATGAAGAAACCCAGCTTGTTATGGTTTTGATATGATGTGTCCCTACAAAGGTCATGTGTGTGACAATGTGAGAATGTTCAGAGGTGAGATGATTAGGTTAGGAGAGTATGGCTTAATCAGTGGCTTAATCCCAAGGTATGGATTAACTGGGTGGTAACTGTAGGCAGGCAGGCTGTGGCTGGAGGGGGTGGGTCACTGAGGGCATGACTTTGGGGTTTATACTTTGTCCTTGGTGAGAGGGGCTATTTCCTGATTGCCATGTCCTGAGGAGCTTTCCTGTGCCATGTCCTGCCATGATGTTCCGTATCACCCTGGGCCCATAGCTAGGAATTCTGCCATCTGCAGACTGAGACCTCTGAAACTCTGATCCCCAAATAAACCTTTTCTCCTCTCAAAATGTTCCTGTCAGGTCTTTTGGTCACAATGTCAAAAAAAAACCTGACTAAAACAGGCATTGTCTGCTAACTTGTGGGCTTGTGGGCAATAGAAATTCTTGCTCTTTTAAGGTAATTTTTTATATTATACTTTTGTAGCAATAGGTAAGTGAAAGATGATTTATTATTAGTTGGCTTAGTCCATTCAAGTTGCTATAACAAAATATATAAACCAGATAGTACACAAACACCAAACATGATTTCTCAAGGTTCTGGAAGTTGAGATGCACAAAATCAAGGTGTAGCCCAAAGCAGAGTCTTGTAAGGACCTGCTTTCTGGCTCATAGTGTTTTATCTGTACATCCTTCCATGGTGGAAGAGGCAGGAGAACTCTTTGGGTTTCTTACAGCAGGGCACTAATCCTCTATATGAGAACTTTGCCCTAATGACCTAATTACCCTGAAAGACCCCACCTCCTCTTACCATCAGCTTGAGTGTTAGAATTTCATCATATGAATTTTAGGAGGACATAAAAATTTGGACCTTTATATTAATCTTGTAATTATTCATTCTTTCAATTTCACCAAAGATACAGATTTTCAGTCTTAAAGAGATGTATTCCTTAAAATTCTAGTGAACACTCAAATTCCTCTTAGTCTTATTTTTGCATTTTTCTTGGATTGCTAATAATTCTGGCTACATTATACTATTATCTTTCTAAATTTTATAATGGAAACAAAGAATCCCAAATATATTAGGAGAATTAATTACTCCCTTTCAGGTGACAGAAATCATCTGTGTTACCTTGATTTTAAAATTATATATATTATTTGTCACTTACATTTAAATGCCAGTTTATAAACTTTTGTGTAAAATTAACATTTAATAGCAAAAGAATAACATAGTTATATTTGTCTATTCATTTGAAAATGGTAAAACTAACTAAAAAAAAGTATGCTATGCAATTAATTGTTCAGAAATTGCTAAATTTATCCTTAGGCTCTGGGACACTGCATTGGAATTTACAGGGTCAATGGTGCAAGGGAGACAGATTATTAACTGAAAAAAAAACCTCAAAACTGCTATGAAGACCCAGTTTGTTCCAGAGAGAAATGAGAAAATGCTTTTGCAGATAGAACTGGCATGCCATTAAGAGACTCTGTAGGAGCTCCGCGTGGGATAACACTGTACTGGGACTTCTGACTGCACAGTCTCCTAGCAGTTTCATTAACATAATTGGAATTGGGACTTAATTAGCAATACTGAGGTTCTATTCTAAGTTGTGATGGGTGTGCCATTTTCCTTAGAGAATTACTTCTCCTAGGAACTTTTTTCACATGGGTGGGGGAGAAGTCATTTGATAATCATGATAAGAGTTTGGATAAACTAGTTATTAGCTGCTCTGACACCAAGGACTCTAAGATAAACTGCTCCTATCCATCATTCATGGTCCAAAGATAATGGCGTGGACATTCCTCAGCATTTTCCCAATAATCTCCAGTCCCCTTCCTAAGAGTCCCTATTGTCTGATTACCTTCTTGGTTAGATGACAAATCCAGGTGTCTGGCGTTCACTACCAAAGCCAAAGGCACTAGGTACTGCTTATCTGCCTGGTCTGGAACAACAGTGGTAGGATTGAGACTAAGCTTAGCCAATAACTCCTATCCCTGGGAATCTAAAATCTCACTGAAGTGACACAGGATGAGAAAGGACTGGTGTCTGCTTGTTCCAGAGTTGCATCCTGACCAGATTCCTCTACTTTTGCCTCCGAAGTCTTCTGATTCCTGCCCATGTTTTCTTTTTCCATTTTTAGCCTCCTTTTGATTTCATGAGCCCTTATGTTTTTCCAACAAATTTCCTCTTGTTTGAAATAGAGTTAGGTTTTGTTGCTTGCATTCAAGGAGCTCAGCTATAATGGCCACATCAAAATAGGTGAGTGACTGCTATCCATCAAAGGAGATGGCATAGAGAGGGAGAGGAAGGGAACTTTGTTTTATCCCAAGTACAAAGTAGAGTCATGCATTCAATAAAACAACACTGCTTTCTGTCTTTATACCCACGCCGTCATAGGATGAGATAAAACTCTCCCATCAGCCTCAAGATTCCTAGCTGCCAAGGCTTACTCATCCTGAGTAACTACACTTGGCTATTCTTATTTCTTCCCAGCATTTTCTACCTCTCTATTCAGACAAAATTGGTTACCGTTCCTGTCTATGCATCATCTGTTGGTTTTCTGTCCCTGATACATTATATACACAGATACATATTTTATACATACACACACATATAGTGAGTATATATGTGCATGCGTGTTGTGTACTTACATATGACAAAGTTTCTTTTGTTCTAATTTACACTGTTCTTTTCACTGAAAACTGTGGTCAATATTCAACTGAATAATTGTTTCTGGGAAGTTGCCTTTTATTAACTTTGCTGACTGATTGTTCCATTCAGCACTTACATATATCACTTGCATTGTGTTTTGCACTTTAGTTTGTGAATATTTTTAGATGTGTATATGCTCTAACTTTTTTATTAATTTAAAGCTCCCCCAAAGCTGGAATAAAGTACCATTTTAAAACCTCCATATTTCTGTCATAGAAATCTATACATACTGGGGACTGATAATGCAGAATAACTGTTTCCACAAAGATTTTCAGAAGATATTTATTCACAAATAATTTAATAACTTTAATAGTACCTGATGTCTGGATAGATTTTTAACACATGGAATTGCTCTGCGTGTGAGAGAGATTTTTAATTTTTCATTTCTCATGTTAAAATTATAAAAGAAAAGCCGGGTGTAGTAGCTCATGCCTAGAATCCAGGAGGCTGAGGCAGGAGGATTGCAAGTTCAAGGCCAGCCTCAGAAACTTAGTGAGACACTGTCCCAAAAATAATAAAAATAAAAAAGGGCTGGATACATTGCTTAATGGCTAAGCACTCCTGGGTTCAATCCCCAGTATTATATATAAGCCAACTGGTGTTACATCAGGCTGTCCCTGGTAACCTTTCTCTTCTTTGAGAATTCCTTCCAGATAAATGGTCAATAGTATTGCTATTTTGTTGCATAGTCAATTCACATACTTTCCATCCTTCTACTGGTTACAAGACAAAATTCCTATCAGATTGCTCCAGGTTCATTACCTGTGGCTTTAGTCATTTGCATTATTCCTTTTATGGAGACCTTTTATGGAGTCCTACAACATCAAGAACTATATCACTAAGGCAAATAGCACATTCACAACATGTACTTAAAACCCTAAAATTTCTAGATCAAATACAAGTCCAATTCAGATCATTAAGGTCTGACTTACACTTTTAGGCATTTCAATCTCTGAAATTGTGACTATAACCTTTTATTAATCAAAATTGTCCCTGGGCATAAAAATCACCAGTAAATAATCTATCTTTTGTAAGTATTTGTATCTCAAAAGTAGGCTTCATTCTCCCCCTGTAAAGTCAATATCAATAATGTCATATTACTTACCAAACCTCACACACACGTAATTGATAGAAGTTGAAACAAAAAACTGAGCAAACATTAAGATTCCTCTATCCCAGTACTTCTCAATCATATTTTTTCACTATCTCCTCCTCCTAAGAAGCTTTTTGGGCAGTGTTTTTCTAACTGCCACGCAACATGAAATTTTAAATTACTCTGTTTATCTACTATATGCACATCTATGTTTTATAATAAAATGATTTAACGGCTAAGAATGATTAAATACATTTTTTAAAGAAAGAGGGAATGAGAGAAAAGAGGAGAGAGAGAATCGATTGTAATGGTTCTCCTTCTTAATTTTCTGTATTTTGAATATTTGTTGTATTTCTATTTCTTTTTAGACTGAACCCTGGATTTTATGCAGGTCCAAACATACAACAATTAACTGGGATTACATGTGTGTTCCTCTGTACCTGACTAGCACATGCCTCTTAATTCTCCCGTCCCATCTGACTTCATGTTGCTAAGTTAAAACAAGAAAAAAAATGTGAATTGGAAACCATTTAAACTTCTTCTCATTTTAAAAAGCAGTGAATGTACATTTTATTTATTTATTTATTGTGAAGAGAGAGAGGGAGACAGTAAGAGAGGGAGGGGGAAAGAATGAATCAACTTTATTTTTTGATCTGGCCTTTATCTGACACTTAGTTGTGTATGTGGTGTTGGGGTTTGAACCCAGGTCCTGTGCACGCCAGGCATGTACTCCAAACTCTGAGCCATGGCTCCAGCCCCAACTAAATACGTTGTACAAGTAAAAGTTTCATTAAAAGTTATTAATATTTAACATAGCTTTATAATTCTTTGCTGAACAACTATAAAGAAGCCTATGCTTTACACAGATTTTAACATGTCAAAATTCCTATGCAGGTAATTTATATAAATGCATTATTGATGTAATCAAATTTTTAAAAATTCACAATTGTTATAGTTTTCCAGGAAAAAAACCAAAGCATTTGATAATTATTTTTTAAAATTTAATTTTAACAAATTTAATTTTTAACATTTGCTTCATGTGAGATAATGATTCTTAATTTAACTATTAGATAATCATTCACATACTGCCAACATTTTTTCTTCCCTTCAGCACTCAAAACAACTAATAATAGGTTCAATAACTTTCATAGAACTAATAAATACTAACTAATATTTAATTTTCAAAGACCACACACATAAACAATGATGACCCAATTGATATTCCAAAGGGACCTGATGGCAGTAAACAGGCAGAAACAGGTCATTTCCAAGGTCACAACTTCCAACTTTAGAAATAGATCTTAGGTCCTCTAATCATGCTACTTATTTTTACACTTTTGTAGTGCTAGTGTTATATGCAGTTTGTGCCCTTCCATGAATTCAGCCAGTGCTGGTACATGATACCCAAGAACACTGCACAACAGAAATTTAATTTTTGTTAGATTAGGGTTAGCTTTGGAAGAACACATGCATTGTGAAATTTAAGATCTTTGCCTCCTAAGACCAACAGTATTGGTTACTTCCAGTTTTAGTACTCCACTGACTTCTAGTTCTAGTACTCAATTGAAAGTGCCTGACACTTGGTACTCAGTAAATAACTCCTA
This sequence comes from Aplodontia rufa, assembly GCA_004027875.1. Lineage (NCBI taxonomy): Eukaryota > Metazoa > Chordata > Mammalia > Rodentia > Aplodontiidae > Aplodontia > Aplodontia rufa. The sequence continues at coordinate 101,322 of PVKS010002285.1, forward strand.
ACACAAATGAACCAAAACTCAAAACAAAAAAATCATACTTCTTACATATACTAATTAAACAGTATCTCCGAGGTTGTCTTCTTGCTAAATTTTGTCCTCTGAAGGTGTTGAGTGTCTCTTTTCTTTATAACTTCTAGTATTGGGCCTTCCCCCCCCCCCCGCAATCCACATTGGCACAATTTCCCCCTTTAGTAGAGCCTAGGCCCCAAGATTTCATCACTTATGTGTCTCTTTCTTTTATTCTCTCACCCAGGGAAACTGCGACCATTTCCATGTTTTCTGTTATTTATCACAATACATAAAAATGACCACTGGATAGCTGCACCACCCGACCACTGTCCACTGCTATCTGGATGTCCCGGGGCAATGTCAAAAGCAGCGAAGCCTACACTGAACGCGTTACCTCTCACCACCTATGCGCCTGTCGGTCTTTTCAGTTAAAAGGCATCACAATCCATAGAGCTTGTTTCCCCTTAGAATCTTGGTAAAAATGTCTTACTCCTTTTTTCCTCCTTCCCTGTAACTCCCTATCATATTCCACCAATTCCCAACTCTATAGATTTTAGTAATTTTTTTTTTACATCCATCACATCTTTTCTACTTTCACTGCCTCTGTCCTAGTTTGTGCCCTTTTTCTCTCACCTGCGCTATGGCAATAGTCTTCAATTTGATGTCACTTTCCATTTCCTCTCTAATCCCCTTTCCATACTATCATCAAATTTTTATTTCTAAAATTCAAATGCAATCATGGCATAGACTTGCTTTAAAAAAAAAAAAATCCCTCACCCACATAATAAAGGCTTTTCCCATACACTCCTGAATTGCTTTTCTAGCCTTATTGACTATCTCAAAAGATAACTGCCATTTCGCTGAATAAACAATGACCTCCCATCTCTGATTGTGCCCATGTTCCTTTTCTTTTTCTTCTAGTTGAGTGCTTCTTCTCCCCCTCATCTGTCAAAGCATATGCCTTTGTTTTGAAAGATAACCAGCAATCACTTTCACCCCAAACTTGCCCAAATTCTTTCAGCATAGTGTTTGCTTTTGTCTATGATGATCTAACGGAAGATCTGTTGTTTGCAACCTCATCTGTACAATAAATGGGATTATTCTGTAAACAGATTTCTCCAGGTTGTTAGCTATTAGCCTGCATTTGAGAAAGTACACAATCTTAGAAAAGAATATGCTTCAACATTAAAAATAACCACCTTTAACTTTCTTTTTAATGGGAAAAATAACCCTCATTCCTTCATACATGGACAATGAATGAATTCTATTAAAAATGCTGAAGGTCTAATGAACCAGCACTGATTACTTAGTCTCAGGTTTGTAAAAAAATATTCAGAAACGAAATAAAATTCATCAGAGCTCAGGAAAGATCACTAGTTTAGCCTCGCTTATCTATTGCACATCTGCCTGACCACATTATCTCAGCGCTCAAGCATCATTTTTGCATTTCAATGTGGCATTCTATCAGATTAATGCCCAAGATATTCCAGCTGCACCGAAAGAGAATGAGTGGACATATAGGGATATTATGCATGGCTTGTATCATTGACACTGAGCAAAGGAAATGTGATTAGCACCAAATTGCATCTGACAGGGGAATCAGAAACCTGTCAAACACGATGACATGGATCCAATGTTTAGAAGGCAAAAGGGGGAATAAAGGAGCAGGGCAGTCTGGCATGGAGACAGCAATATAACACCACAGCGATGATAAATTAATTCATTTACTTATGAAAAATTAGAGGCTTCCACACACAGCTCTCATTTATAATCTTGTCAATCTGGCTGAGTAAATAAAGAGGCTCTACAATATTACTTGAAAACAGCGGCAAGAGAAGGAAAACGCAATAATTGGATTCTTGCCCTTACTTTTAATCAAATACAATAATTTTCTGTGATCCACAATGCTTCTTGAGAAGAATTTTTCATGAAAGAATATATTACAGCACTTTCTTTTGTGATCCTCTTTCCTAGCCTCCAATTTGAGCTGAAAAACTCCAGGTCACATGAGCCATGCTGTGTGCTAAGCACTGAACTACTTAGTCAAAAAGGGTATAGAGAAAAAGTATACATCATCATGATCTCTGTGTTTGCTTTTTGAAGACTCTGAGAAGGGAAAGCACAAAAATGTGACTAGGACTTCTGATACTAAATGGTTACAGATACATACTACAGTTTCACTGTAAAAATAAGTGAGTATAACATCAAGCTTCAGATCAAATTTGCATGGATTTGCCAATCTAAAAATCAGCTTATCTCAATGGTTTCCAGTATCAAGGAACCCTACAACTTCTGTTGTATTCTTTCATTACCTGGGAATTTGCACAATTGTTCTTCACATATATTTCCAAGAAGGATTTTCTTGCTTTGTGTATGAAAAGAGGAAAAACTCTTCTTCTGTGTCCAAATTAACATGTCTAGGAGAATAAAAAGGATCTAAGGAGAAGTACCTATGGAAGAAATTCCTGTGCTCCTCTAAATGAAAACAGATCAGAAAGCAAGTGACTTCCTGTAAGAGGTAGCTAAAGAGACTTCAGGCACAAAAGTATCCTGGAACCTTTTCCTTCAAGTATCTAAGAAAAGTATCTCGTTATGAACAAACTGTTTTTGGGAATCAGTATAACATACAGATTAAGCAACAGAGAAAAAATCATGTTTCAGAAGAGGTGATTTATTAAATAAAAGATGAGTTATTTGAAAAATAGGGAAGGCCATGTTGATTTCTTTGAGAATCCCCAATTGGAAATATCTCAGTTGTCTATCAACAGGAGACGGGATAACTTGTAAGGTTTTCATACAATAGATGATTCAATATTAGAAAATTGCTATCTACAAAGGTACACAAATGGCAGATCTCAAAAAACATTGTGCTACGTGAAAGGAGACTTACCGAAAATATTACATATCATATACTTTCACTTACATTAAGGTCTAAACTAGGCAAAACTATCTACCATGGAAAAATATCCAAGGAGTGGCTGCTCTGGGGCTGTGAGTTCCACTATGGGAAGGTAAGGCTCTGAGATGGTGGTAATGTTGCATATCTCAACCCGGGTTAGCATTTCACAGACATAAATGTTTATCAAAAGTTTTAAAATGATACATGTGAGATTTGTATACCTTATCATATGTAACATTTACTTTAAAAAGATCCACAAATAATAGAATCCTAGTTAATGAGATGTATATATGTGTGTTATACATATATATGCTAAATTGTTTCCAGGATAAAGTATACCAAAGTCTGCAATTACTTTAAAATACAATAAAAAAAAGAGAGCAAAGAAAGATTCAAGAAATAGGTAAACGGATATGCAATAAAACAAATTAGAGTAAACTGCTTTTTAAAAAATTTTTCAGAAAGAGGGATAGTGAGAGAGAAAGAGAGAATCAATTTTATTTAGTTTTTCATCTGGTTTTCATTGCTCTAACACTTAGTTGTGCATGTAGTGCTCGGGTTCAAACCTAGGTTCTCATGCATGCCAGCCAAGCGCTGTAACCACTGAGCTACCGCTCCAGCACCTAGAGTACATTGTTAATGGTAAAATCTAGGTTTAATGTCAATAAATCATCAATGAGTAATTGTTTCAACTTTGTCATATATTTGGAACTTTTCATAATAAAATGTTGAAAAAAGGTTGAGGTAGGTTGAAGAGTTACTGAGTATTAGTTTTAAATGAAGACTGGGTATCACAGAACCAAAAATGGTAGATCGTGAGGATCACAGAGTCAGAAAAAAATCACCAGAGACATGAAACAACTAAGTACTTAGTACTAGGTTGAACAGGTGTGACAGGTAGTCACCCTTTATACTGGGGTAACTCTCTGAACCAGCAACAGTAAAAAACATCACAAAATCCTTCGGAAAGGACAAAAGGCATGTCAGATCTCTAAAAATATATTACCTTTCCATAATTCTTGGTAATTTTACACTTCAGCAAAAACCAAGTAAAAGAGTATTTTCTATGCAAAGTTTCAAAGCAAGCCTAGCAAGGAAATACCTCCCTTAGGAGAGAACACTATGAAGCATTATGATGTTTAAAAACAAGTTGTCCGTTTGTAATGTTTAAAATCTAACAGCTTTCAGCTTATGTTAAAAATGTTCTCAAAGGAGAAATTCAAAGATACATACTTTACATTTTCCTTCATTCATTTAAGTAATCATTTACCTCTTCTTGGTTCCATAAAAACTCTCTTCTTGTGTGAAAATGTCCATCAATTTGTAATAGAAAACAAGTTACGGAGCAGGACAAGCTTTTCTTAATTTTGTAAACATTATTTTAATTGCTTTAACCAATAAAGTAAGCTCCCACACACTAATCTAAGAAAAAAAAGCTCTCCCAATTCCACACTGAAAATTCTTATATTTAACTGGATTAAGAGAATGAAAATACAATCGTTTTAGTATTACTATTGCCAGAGTTCAGTACTGAAAAAGAACAATACCTTGAATTAGCTGCGTGCACAACTCATTTATAACTACAATCCCCAGTAGCCTTTCAGATCCTAAAACAATTAGCTTCTATTTGAACAACAAACGAGATGCACAGACTAAAGGAAAAATGACTATAATTGGCTACACTGTCAGTTAATGCCATTCTGATACAAATTAGCAACAAAAATTGTAAACTATTAGTATTATACTCCTGGATTATGAAGAAATGGAACTCACAAATCTGAATCTCAGTCTACATATCTCATCCAAATTTCAGACTCTATTCACAATGTCTAAAACAAACTCCTGGTATCAGGTACCAAATCTATAAATTCTAGCTGAGTTAGTCAATTCATACCTCCAACCGCTCAGGACACATGACTTGGTACCTCATTAGCTGTGCTTTCTCTTAATTCCATAAATCTAACAAGTCAGTAAATCCTAAATAGCTAAAACAGAGGCCACCATTCCATGAATGACTCTTCAAGCTTCCTGATGAACGTCTAGCTTCTCACGCACAACCTCCTATCCCAGAGGATGCTGTGAGATCACCTCAATCCTACTCCAAAAGTCCTTGCACAACTTCTTACACTACAAAGTAAAAGCCAAAGGTCTCAGGAGGTCTGACAAGGCCCTGTTTGAGCCACACATCCAACAAGTCCTCATTATCTCCCAAGTTCTGTGTATGTCTTAGCACCAACTTTCCTGATCATTCCATTTTAAATTTTTGTCTGGCTCTTTCTATTTTTTCTCTGTACTCCATACTTCTCCAAAACACTGAGCATTCCCTGCCATGCTGTACATTCATTTACTTCATTCTGTTTGAAAAGGATTCCCTCCCAATAAAATATAAAATCCAGATAAGATGTAATGCTTTACAATCTAATACCTTTTTTTTAGAGTTATAAAGGGAAAGGGAAGGGAGGGATAAGGGAGGGTAATTGGGGGGGGCACTCCTGGGGATAATTGCAATATCCAGAATATTTACACATTTTATACACATTTTATATTATTCTGTTAAAATCTTGTAAGGTTGTTCAAAAAAAATAAAAAAATTTAAAAAAATATAAAAGCCAACTGAACAGAAAATTTTATCCACTTTGTTCATTGCCATATGTATACTAAGTATCTAGAAAAAATATCTGAAACTTCATTGTTACCCAATACATATTTGCTAAAAAATGAATGAGCTAAAATTTAGTTCCTATGCTAAAAATATAGAACAGTGAGTTAAAAAGTCCTACCCAAAGCTGTCAAACATGCAAATGGTCAAAAATTATAAATAATTAAGAATATGTGATATCATTGCTCATTAAGAGACTCTAAGAACAAATGGACAAATTGGTTCTAATTAGTTTCCCCATCTTTTTATCATAACAGCATCTAGAACTTTAAACAGTGAAAATACTTTCTGCTTAAGTTCTTTTTTAAAAATGAAATCTTTCAGATTATTTGCCACTTTAGATTCAATTGCACTCATGGAAAAATGTGAATTTTAATAAATTCCCATTGCATTTTTAAAGCAACATGCAACCACTTAACCTGGACTGTTTTTACAACACTTTGTCCATTCTTAAGTTAGACAGGGAAGCTTTAAAATATTACATATTTTCAGACAAATTAACTATTCAGTAGTCTGTGAAACAACAGGAAATGCTACTATATATGACTAGGAATTAATAAGAAGTTAATTCTAAACATGATCTGGAAAGTTCAAAATAATTTTATATCTATTACATATTTAACCAAAGTAGCACCGTCAGTGAAGTAATGTTTTCTGCCTCACAAGTGGATGAAACATTCTTATATCTAAAAATGTTTTGCATGAAATAGTGAAAAATATGTAGGCATATAGCACTTGACCCTAAGTGTTCATCTTGGAAAATAGTCTTTCCCTTCCACAGTTATTTGGTTATTTTTGACAGCTATTTGTGTCTGTGTGCACTGTTGTCATATAATATCTCAGAGTGTCCCACTCTGCCTTGACTATAGCCATCTGTAAAATATGGCCAGGGCAGCAGTGGACTTGTAACCAACCATGCAAACCCATCAAGGACACTTATGGGTCCACCACTCAACCTTCCAGCAGACAAATTCACAGCCGCAAACCACAAATGAATTTTTAATTATTCCATATTTGGTTTTCACAATGCTTTGAGACAAGCAATTATGAAAGGCACTTTATTTGTCTGATGTCATTAATATGCATCAGTGACAATGAGACCACAGAAAAACCTAGTGAGCATGGTGTCTCGAGAATTAATTAAAAAAATATTTGAAGATGGAGTTTTTGTGGCAGCCCTACATAGTTAGCATTATTTCACACATGGAATTCATGGCATGTGATTTCTGAGAAAACAAAGCTTATTGAAATATTTTTACTTTTACTGGTAACCATGCTGAAAGTAGAGTTTTAATTAATTAAACTTTACTGGCATTTTCTATATATAACCCTGAAAATGTTACATATTTGAGCATATATCTCACATATTTATAAGTAAAATTACATGCCAAAATGGTGACTATTCAAATGCTCATAATTCAAAAAACTTCTTAAATGTTGCATAACAAATTTCAGCATTACAATTCTTACCAAAGGAATAATGGAAATTAATCACAAATGTAAAATGAGAGACAGCTTCACTTGGGGGGGAAGACTTCTCTAGAGAGGAAGCTTTTCTAAAATTAATATTAAATTTCATTAATTAGACAGTTTATTCAGTTTTGAACAGGACTTTTGATGAGAAAGTGATATAATTTAACTGGAGGAAACAAATGGCTGAGAGAAGACAGCTAAAAGGATATAAGAATATTTAATATGGGGCTGGAGCAGTGGCTTGGCAGTTACGGCTCTTGCCTGATATGCACAAGCACTCAGGTTCAAACCCCAGCACCACATACACAAGTGTCAGAGCAGCAAAAGCCATGTGAAAAACTAAATACAAATTGTTTCTCTCTCTCTCTCTCTCACTCTCCATCTTTAAAAATAAAAAGAATATTTAACATAAGAATATTTCAAAGCAATTAGTCAACAATGCCCTCTGTTCCCATGAAGGAAATGTTTTCTAGGCGTGACAGGTGTTTTCCCAGAGCACTTGCTTAGAGGTAGGGTAAGGGTGTAGGTTAGCAGTAGACAACTTTCTCCAGTACCTCAGTCCCTCCAATCCATCTAAAGTAGGGGAGGGCAATGGGGAGGAGAGAGGCTCACAGTTGCCCTCCCTCCTCTGTTTTCTGGATTTTGGTGTCTTTCTTGGTTGAGTGTCTGATACAGTTTTTGAAAATCAACTCAGCCCAATCACTCCATTGGCAGAAGCCCACAGCTGTGGGCTGGAGCCACCAGCCACTGAGCAGCCTTAACTCAGGAGTGCAGAAGCTTTTCCTGAGCCTGTGCACTACTACACTGCCAATCCTCACCGAGGGAGGAGGTGCTTTTTCTACCGAGCTCATGGTTCACCCTTCCGACCAACCCTGCTTGCTTTCTTCTCTGTACAGTTGCTCCTAACTGGACACACACAGGTCATGTTTCTGGTTTTGTAGGTTGGATGGCAGGGGTTTGCGTGAGGAGGTTTTTTCTGGCTCTTGAGCAATTCCTACATAAGCCATTCCCTTTCCTTTTTGGAGGAGGCAGCTGTTCATCTACTCCTCCTCCAGGGAGGCTGCTTCCATTTCTGCGCTTCTGGTTAGCCCAATTTCTATCACCAATTTACTCATCCTTTTTTCTTCCCTCCCTCCATTCTCTCTTCTTCTATCAACCCTCTTGTACAGTTAAACAAAGAGTTAAAATGATGATTAAAGAAGTTTCAGTTACATTTAAGAAACTGGTTGATTTTTTTTTTTAAGTGAGAGATGTGAGAGAGAGAAAGAGAAAATCAGTTTTACTTAGTTTTTCATGTGGCTTTCGGTGCTCTGCAACTTCATTGTGTACGTGGTGCTGGGGTTTGAACCCACGTAGTTGGGCATGCCAGGCAAGTGCCATAACCACTGAGCCACTGCTTCAGCCTGGATTCTGACTTCTGAACCAGCACCATGATCAAAGCACTAACCAACCCTTATTGAAGTCATGATGCAAGAACTAAGCTGGGATACAGTTTTCCAAATTTCTTGGTTTGTGGAACCCTTACTGTCTCAGTAAGTTTTTCATGATGCTTTTAAGGCAAATTAGATATTGAACAGTTCTCTTCATAGAGTAGCTAGCTCTAATTTATTTATTATTTATATCATACCAACTTAGTGGCCATTTCGGAAAACAGTACATATAAATTGAACAAAATCACATTTTTACTTCTTACCCACAATTACTAATAGGATGCATATGCTTATTGTATTCTACATAACTTCTTAAATTAGACATTAATATTCTTATTTCCTGTTCCACGACAGTGCTTGTTTTGTGTCAGAGCAACTCATGAAAACTCAATTTTGCAAATATATATCATCAAAAATAACACAAAATGATCTCAGAATTGAACCACAGTGAGCTATAAGTCTACACATCTTGCAGCACTTTAAAATACTGTACAGTGCTCCTGTGAGTTTTCTGTGGTACCCCAATGTACTTTAGCTCATAGCTTGGGAAACACAAAGTGTGGCTCTGAACACTTTTGCATGCACTATTTTATAATCTTTTGACTAGTCATGAGGTCAGTACTGCCAGCAGAAGAAGAAACTGAAGCATTATGACTGTACATAACTGTCATATTGAGTGGGCCAGGATTCAATTCCACAGGGTGCGACTTAGGAGCTCAGGATCATGAATAAGCTATAATGTAGAAAATGCAAACATCTGAGGGACACAAAAGATATTTCTATAAAATTTGTGGAAAATTTTCCACTGATTATCTGTAGGAACAAACCTATAAATTACTGCTTTTAAATTTTCCACTGATTATTTGTAGGAACAAACCTATAAATTACTGATTTTCTATGATTTTTAAACATAGGATTTGGGGATTGAAGAGGTTCAGCCCCTTCTGTGAACATAATATTAAATGCAATATTGCATCTAAAAACAACATTATTTTGTGAAAGTTGAAAAATTCATTTTACAAATATATGATCCTCCTTCTACCTGCTGGCTTAATTACCATCAGTGGATTGAACTCATTTCCATGATAAATGATAATAGCCCCTTTGAAAGTCATCATTTTAATGCTTCCAAACACCTATTTGTCATGGTTAATATTCAGATTGGCCAGGTGAACATGGGTGAATACTGATAAATGTAAAGAGAAGGGAACAAACAAGAACCCCAACAAAATAGGATCCACAATAATATTGTAGATAAATAAAAGGATTCAAGTATTCCTCACTAATCCCTCTTAGTTTTTCACAGTTTTACTTTTAATCTATTTCAAGATGAAATGTTTAATATTTTTCCTTGTTGCTCAATAACTTGGTAGATTTTTCCAATACTCAATAATAAATGGCAAACACACTTTGAGCATGCTATAAGATCAAGTCCCAACAATCCCCAATGAATATATCTCTTTAAACAAATCTACTTGAAATGCATTTAAAATATGAATACTTTGCACATTTTAAATTTGACAAAACTGTTGCTAAAATACATGTTTGTGCTAAAAGAAATATCTTCTTTGAACACAAAGTCACCATGAAAACCAAGATATAAATACAAATGATCTATAAATATTTAATATAAGAAATGCAAATTAAAGTAAGCTATATACTAGTATTCTGTTGAGTTAGCCCTTTAAAGCAATCTATGAAAGATCCAAAGATATAAAAAATATGTGATTAAAAGATTTTGCTTATTTTACTCTACATAATATAAGTAATGGCATCACTTCTGAGTTTCTGTGCACTTCTATCCTGTGTGGTTTTGAAGTATTATTTGAACATATTTGATGTATTTTTTTTAAATTTTCCAAGTTCATTGAGGTACAATTGGCAAATATTGTACAGATTGAAAATAAAACATTTTAATAGATGTGTACAGTGAAATGACTACAATCAAGGTCTGGTAATACCCACTGTCTCTCATTGTTAAATTTTCTATTTTGCTTTCTTAAATTGCTCAAGTAAATTGTTGCTATGGCAGATGCCCTGAGCTCAACTGTGACCTTCTGTTGATCTTGGCAAACAGTCACACATGTCTAAGACACAAATATCAAGGATTGATATGCACTTTTAGTGAATTATGGAAGAACATTTTTCTCCTTTTCAGATTTTCTTACAAAGAGTTAACTCTTTTTTACTCATCTAGATCACCATTCCCCATAGCTTAAAAATACAGACTCAATACAACTTTTAACATTTTGTTACCCCAAGCTTCTTACGTTTCAAATTTCTTTTTTCTAACTTTCATTCTTTAGAAATTCTCTTTCCCCACAAAAACAACAACAAATAAATGTTCTTTAAGAAAATAATAAAAAATATAACCAGTATTTAGCTTTTCTGTTTGCTTGCTTTTGGGATTTTGTTGTTATTTGGGTTTTTTTGTTTTCTTTTCCTTTTTCTTTTTCTTTTTTTTTAAAGTTTTAGCCTACCTATGCATTACACTCAGGAAGAGAATCAAAATTCCCAATATATTTTATAAAACCTTCAACTTCTGGAAAAATTTGCTTCTCTTTCAGTATCTTTCCTATTATTTAACTGTTTTCTCTTCATCCCAGGCAACTATTAGACACTTTCTTTTTCACATCACATATTTAAATTCTCTGTTCCTTCTTTCAAAGAATATTTTACTTGGAATGTCTTCCAAATTTAATCTTGGAGATTCATCAATATTCTTCCCCACGTATCATCTATAACAGCTTATATACTCAGTCCGTCTGCACATCATCTCCAGCAATGAGACAGATCATGATCATTCCAATATCTACAACTGATTTGTGCTGTTTCTATTTTTAAAGGCTTCTCTTCCCTTGTGTGAGAAAAAGTGGTTTAAAAACCAAAATTTCTAGTAACAAAGAAAAAACTGTATTATGATAGATTCACGCACCAGAATATTATGTGACAGAAATGATTCCAAAAGTAAAATCACCCATGTTCCTGTCATTTTTTAAACCCAGGTGGAAGTCCCTTCCAAAATTTTGACCTCTTCTCACCTACAGCCCTATGCCAACTCTGTCAATCACTATTAACAATCAATCATATAAGTGTAAATGTAGGGACTCTCATTATTTCCATTTTACAGGTCAGGACACATTCCAGACAAGTAACAAGCCATGATCTTGTGTCACAGAAATAAGAAGTGGAAAAGTTCTTACACAAATCCAGTAAATGTGGCTCCATATTCTATGCAGATAAATAGCATCCACATTCTATGTTTGTCTATATTTATGGTGTATACCATTCAGGATTAATGCACACGGAACTAGCTTATTTTTGAGAACAATGAAGAAATAACAAGCATGTAGTACGTACCACCAGTCACTTTTATGTGAATGATCTGAATGGGCATTTGTGTTGTCTACTTTTTTTTTTTTTTTCTTGGAACCAGGAATTGAACCCAGGGGTTCTTAACCACTGAGCTACATCCTCAGCCCTTTTATTTATTTATTTATTTATTTTAAATTTTGAGAAAAGATCTCACTAAGTTACGGAAGCTGGCTTTGAATTTGCAATCCCCTGCCTCAGCCTCCTGAACCACTGGGGATTACAGGTGTGCACCACCATGCCAGGCCTTGTCTATTTTCTTGAACCACTATATATACTGTTGCAATAAACATTCATGCATGTGAATGCCTTTATAAAACAATTCTTTTACTTCTGTAAAGTGGATGCCTAATCACATAATATCTGTATGCGATTATGTGAAATTTTCCTTTTAATAGCTCTAGCCAAGCTTTCCCAAATATTTGTATTAATCTATACTACTGACAAAAGTGTATCACAATGCCCACCCTTGTTTCTTTTAAGTGCATTTTTATGTACTGTTTTTAGCTACATAACTTTTGAACCCTCCTACAGATGCTGGAGATTCATAAACCTCTCATAATATTCCCATTTGGTTTAAATTAATTACATGAGGCAGATATCAGTTCTATTGAAAAATATAACTAATAATATGAATCCACCAAATTATTTTATTACTCACTCTTATTCCTTTATTTCTGCCACAAGGTCTTATGAGAGTTCACTATTTATTTATTCTTAAAATGTTTTATCCAAATCAAATATATTATATTTATTCTTGGTCAAATAATCTCATCAACATTTAGAAAAAAAAGGAAATATATTTATTTTGCTTAGATGATCTTTCTGGACCTTGGGTAGTTACAACTGAGCATCAATTGTTCTTTTATGAGCTGATAACTCATTTGATATATGAAGAATTTGAGATCTATGTGAGGACAGCAGTCAGCCCAATTGAGTATAGGCTCCAATGCAGCATTGTTCCATTTCAACTTTCTGACAAAAAAGCCAGCCTCTAGTATTCTTTTGTATCTTATGAACTTTTATTCTTTGTAGGGCATTATATAGATGGTAAATAATTTATTTTTACACAGAAAAAATTACGTGGTGATTTTACCCTATTGTGCAACTCTAGATACCACTTTTTTAAAAAATTTTCCACTTGGTAGACAAGGTTAAAGATATTGCTATATTTTACTCTCTGTGAAATCTAATGCATAAGAACAGTGGTCAAAGAAGAGGCTTAGCGTTTTAGTTCAATTTCCTCTACTTGCTTTTTGTATGAACTTGGGTAATTGACTAATATGGGGTTCAACTTCATCTTCAAAAAGTGATAATTATACTTAAGTATATTTAAATTTCCTTTCTGCCTAAATTTTTTTTATCTTTTGATGAGTAAGAAGTCTTGACATGTGTTCATATTTCTGAATTTCCTTGGTATTTCCTTTGCAATCATTATTCTTTACATTAAAAACTTAAAGAAGTAAGAGACTGTGTATCTGTTTAACTCATTTGGTGTAGGATAGCACCAAGGGACTTAGGAAATGCTTTAAGTTATTAAGATAGACAGGCTAGTAACACAATGATTTGCAGTGAATCCAATGGGTGTCACAAACAGAGAAAAGGAAACTTAAAAAAAAAAACTCTTTATAGAAACAAGCCTGGGAAATAATATAAGTCAAGACAGTCTTACAATATCAATAAAAGACACAATTTAATGACCAGACATTGATTGAACTTTGAATGACATGAAAATAAAGCCCTGGCTGAGCTCAAAATGTCCCTCCATTACTATCAAGTGTGACACCGCGAAGTCTTTCAGGGAAATATTCTGAAAAGAATAAATTTTTCTGCATTATTAGGAGGATGCTTTAGAGAAATTAACTGTACTTGGAATTTTCCTCCAGAGGGATTTTATGACATAATATAATTTAAATTCAAATGAAAATACAAAAGGAGGAGGTATACTAAAATTGAAGCTTTTAGACTTAGGAGTATGATCCTATGGATTCAAATCAGCTGCCACAGACCAAGTCATCTTCCACAATATTCTTTTCATTGCTAAAAAGGCTTAAATGCTTTTCATTTTTTAAAAAGAAGCAGTATCTTTGCTTCTGCTTTTTAATATACCAAATTCTCTAGATAAATGCTAAGCTTTCCAAAGAAACTTGATTATCTGGAAATAGCATACATTCCACTGGACACCTCAATTCAAATGCCTAGAAAGGCTTGTAGATTAAAGGACCCAAGGTAAAATATTTAACATAAAAGCCAGCCTCAGAAAACACCATGTGGTGACCATTTTACAAAGCAAGTCTCCCCATGGCTACATGTCATATTAAATAGGTCAACAAATTTTGAACTCATTTCTTTTATAAATAATAGTTAGGTAGCTAATATATCTGTCAAGCTGTGGTTATTAAACAGAACAATGGATTGCTAAATTACCAAAATAAGCGAACGAACCAAAATTATAGTCTGAATGTCACAGCGAGCAAAAATAATATTAACAATAACAATCCAAACACCATTTATAACAAGGCTTTCTGCCCACGTACACAGCTGGCATGGGAGAATATTTTCCCTCGTTATACATGCACATGCACACGCGCGTGCACACACACATGCACACATACCTCAAAAGAACGAACAAAGAAGGAAAAGGGGCTTTAGCATTCTAACTGCCATTTTCCCTTCGTGTGCATAGGGTTATTATAGTACTTCAAAGCAAGAAACCTTTGAGTCTAAATTTGCTCTGAGCAGGACCCCTACGCCAGGTCCACATACACAGAAGACCGGAACAGGGTTCATTTTTCCGTTTTACCAGATGGTTACTATGACTTCCAAGTAATGCACTACCCCTGCAAGTTTAGCCAGAGAAAATGTATTTAACCAGGTATCCAGGCCACATGAGGAAGAAAAGGTGTTGCCATATGAGTCACAAGCTGTTATCGGGAATTCTTTAAAAGACCAATATTTAAAAAAATCAGTAGTTACAATAAAGCAGTGGGCACAATTGCTGCTATCGCCCTGTTCCCTTGGTCTTCCATCGCATTCTCAAAGGCATGCTAATTCTTGCTTTCTTAGATCAACCCCTAGAAAGTCTTAGCGTACACATGTCATCTCATGAAGGATGACTGAAGTCATTTTCATTTCCAGGAATGTTTTAAGGTGTTAAAAACTGTTGGAAGGCTGCCACCAGTACTCAACAGTGACTATTTTTTTTTTCTATTAGCCCACTTAAGCTGTGTGCTGACTTCACCCATCTTGAGCTCCCTAAGTAAAGAGCAGCTGCCTAGTAAAATCTAATTTTAACACACCTTCCTTTTTGGTTCACTGTGCCTACTAGGATCATCCCACTGTGCCTGCCACATGGCTAGCTCCTCACATACAGCAGAGATGATCCTCTTCTGCCTCTTGGAGGTGGAGGATGCACTATTTTGGAAATCATTCCAACTCCTCTGTTTTTGTTTTGAAAGCAGTAATACATCCTGCATAAAGTTTTAAAATAGTTACGTGTAATGTATATTTGTATACTTAAATATTTTATCTTTAAATGGTGAAGCCATTTCTCTCTCAATAGGAATCTTAGAATAAACAACAATTCATGAAATATATATATATATATATATTTTTTTTTTTTTTTTCTAAATAATATGGGTAAGGAGGGCAGGGTGAGAACATAGCAAACCAGTGGAGGCCAGGAGGAATGGACAGAAGCCTTACTCTTTCCTCTGCTCTCCCTCCATGGCAGGCGCCAGAGACTATCAATCAATCATGTGCAGTTTTCAACAGGATGGTGAGTACTGCTGAGAATCCCAGCTGCTGGGACTGCTCTGGTTGTTTCTTCCTATCCTTTACCTTTTCTTTCATGTAGTTGGACTGAAGGGAAGAAGAGACATATAAATTCTTCTATGGATTGGGGATATCTGTGTGTGATCTCTGTTAATTCTCATAACAACCCCAGCAAATTAGAGGTTATACAGCTTTTTTTCCTAGGAACCCAGAGAAAGAAAATGAGAAGCCAGGATTCAACTCCAAGTTTATTTCACTCCAAAGTCTACATTCTTCAGTTTGCTACAATGCCTCTCCAAGTCTTTAATTTTATTAGAATTTAGCAGAATCACTGATAAACACCCAAATTCAGTACATTAGAGATTCAGCACAACATTCACATAGCACATATATACTTTAAAAATCCTGAGATTTTTAACATCACATATGTGGACCCCCAAAACACAAATGCCATGAAACATGTAAATGATTAAATGGAGTGGTGTTTAAAAAAAGGAAAATTAAATAATATATTTTTTAAAAATGTAATCTTAATTAGAAGATCAAAAAATTCAGGGAACTTTCACAATTTCTAAACAATTGAAATTAAAGGCACTGCCAAAACTATAATTTCCTGTTAAGTATAATCTAATAACAGAGATATTTAAAATAAAAACAAAGCAGGAGGGTGGCCCATGGAATTCAAATTATACAAGTTTCCCAACTGTATTTGATAAGGTTTCTTGTAAGAGATAATAAATAAAAATAAATAAACCCCCAGGTTAGTGGTATTTACTTGCAATTATTAACACTTCTTTTCTTAAACAAAATTCAGGTCTGTGACCAGGTCTCTATTGTGTTATAGTCACAGATGATAAAGACTGATATTTAAATTAACATACTTAATAGTGACATTATTTTAATGTCATTAATTTAGCAGTAATAAAACTAAATTATTTTAATTAGTAAATTCATCCTAGACTTTGAAGAATGCAGAAATGTTTTAAGAAAGCAATAAAGACTTTAAAGTTAAAGAAAGAACAGTATCGAATTGAACTTAACTATAAAGCAGCTCTTTCAAAAAAAACCACAGTGCCTCTTTTATTCTGAAGGTGCAATGTACTCTGGTGGGAATATTTTAAAACTCTTATGTGTGTATAGATCAATAATTTCCTTTCAAGTAGCATTCAATAGCAAATGGGATACTTTAGCACAGAGAAATCACACACGGTAGACCAATGAATGATAATTATGCATTGATAGCATAATGAATAATCTCAGCACCGAGCAGAGATTGGCCACCTAATTCTAAAGAAAGTTCTATAGAATCTGAAAATATAGCCCTGTAGGTCTCCTCTACTTGCCATAGGTTTTTTAAAACTTTAGCTTCTACTCAGCTAAATGATGGTTACAGGCAAAAATAAAATTTACATAAAAAAGGCCATCACAATGATTGCCTTTCTTTTTTCATGAAAAGGTAGAATGGAAGAGATAATAGCTAGAATCATATTAACTCTTCATCTTACTCCAGATTAATAATGAAAGAAGGAAGAAAAATTTTAGGAAATTAAAGAACAGAAGTTTTGTGAAGTAACTAGGAAGGCTTCTCCCTAAAAATTATCACTATTTTGTGGGATTCATGTTTTCAAGAAGTTATCAATATAAACAACTTTGTCAGTCTTCAGAGATGGATAAACTTTAGTCTATTATAATGGTTTTAGTCAACCATTGTTCATATAATGTGTAAAACAAAATACACTAAAATTTATCAAATGACATGTCCTAAGGCAAAACACTGTGTCTGGAATCTTGATGCTGAAAGGACCAATGTTGGCCAGGCATTTGTCACAAACTGAGAAGTGCAAATCATTCTTACACCACACTTGGGTAGAAAGAAAGGCTAGCATATTCAAGTTATTGCTACTTGCTTTCAAATACATATTTCTCCTCTATCATTATTCATAGTTTACTCAGCTTTACAAGATAATCTAAAAGAATGTTGACCTTTTTAAGTTTCAAATAAAGTTCCTCACTTAAAACTAGAAGTGTCATGAAGAACTACAGGAAAGTGGCTTCTTTGGCTTATGTGATACAACTATTAATATACCATCTCACTCATGGACCTCCAATCCAAGCACAGTTCACCCTGGTCTACTCTCCTTAAGTTCACAAATACTTGCTATAGTCAGAGACCACCCTGGAACGTTTTTTATCTCATCACAACCTATCATTTTAAAAATATTTGACAGTGACGAGCAGTCCAATGAAAGATTAGTGGTCCACCATGCAACAAGACACACTGGATGGAGCACAGAGAATTTACTGCCTAGATTGCCAGACACGGTAGAAAGAATGGAATTGAACTGACTTAAGTTCCTTTAAAACAAACAAACATGGAAACAACTCAGATGTCCCTCACTGGATGAATGGATCCAAAAGCTGTGGTACACATATGTGGCAGGCGGCACC